>PVKW010028466.1:0-27592 GCA_004027895.1 Orientallactaga bullata | reverse complement strand
CAAGGTAGGGTCTCACTCTAGTCCAGGCTGACCTGGAATTCACTATATAGTCTCAGGGTGGCCTCGAACTCTCGGCGATCCTCCTACCTCTGCCTCCCGAGTGCTGGGATTAAAGGTGTGTGCCACCACGCCTGGCTCATTTGGAATTTTTAAAAAATATTTTTATTTTGTTTTATTTATTTAAGAGAGAGAAGCAGACAAAGACAGAGAGAAAGAGGGAGAGACAGAGAGAGAGAGAGAAAATGGGTGCACAAGGGTCACTTGTCACTGTCAACAAACTCCAAGCATAAGCACGTGGGTACTGGGACCTTGAACCTGGGTCCTTAGGCTTTGCCGACAAGCACCTTAACCGCTAAGCCATCTCCCTAGCCCTCATTATTAAAGCTTTTAAATTTTTCTCTGTGTTGTAAGTGTATGTGTGCACATGCATGTTAGTGTGGGTATCTTGTGACATAGCAAGTGTGTAGAGGTTAGAACACAACTTTTGGATTAGACCGTGCCTCCCACCTTCTTTGATGAAAGACACTCTCATGTTATTTCTGTTGTAGGTCGCTGACTGCAGGTGAGATTCATGGAAATTTTGTTATTTCTGCCTCCCACTTCTCCATCCGAGTGATGGGACAATGGATGGCCCCAACAGTTTCTGGCCTTTTTTTTTTTTTTTTTTTTTTTTTTTCATGTTGAGTCTGAAGCTCAAACTCAGATACTTAAGCTTGCATGGACATGCTTTACCCACTGAGCCATAACCCCAGCCCAATAATTTATTTTTTATATCCTCATATTTTTCAAAAATAAAATTTCAAAGCCAGGTGTGGTGGCGCACGCCTTTTATCCCAGCACTGGGGAGGCAGAGGTAGGAGGAGCACCATGAGTTCGAGGCCACGCTGAGACTACATAGTGAATTCCAGGTCAGCCTGGGCTAGAGTGAGACTCTACCTCGAAAAACCAAAAACAATAAATAAATAAATAAATAAATAAATATTAAAAAAAATAAATAAATAAATAAAATTTTGCAAAATCTTGCTATACTTGTGTGAAAAAACCCTATAATGAAACAGAAGTTCTATTTAATTAGAGCCTCTATTCTGAGCCTGAGTTCCCACAAATTCACATTGTCAGTACACAGATTGTTTATACTGCTGTAGTATAATTATAAAGTACAATGGTTGCTTTTTTTGGTCTGGGTATTGTACTATTACATTGCCTAACTTTAGGAATGTTTAAACTTGTAACTGATGCAGCCTCTTAAAACCTGTATTTATTAAGAGAATGGTCTCCTTATATGGACCCAGACAGCAACAAGAAGAAATCTGAAATCTTAGCATCTCTGCCTCCCTTACTTTTAATAATCTGATTATCCCTGCACATAGGCAGATAAATTACTCGAAAATTGTCTGCCTAACCAGGCTCAGATCCCTTCAAGACTATAGGTACAGAAATAAGTCATTGTCTTAAGCTTTAAATTGTCTTGGATTCCAAGAAGAGCAGAACGTTAAAGGACACAGGTCCTGCCACCAGATGAGGATCATTGTCCGTGAGGGACCCCCTCTGGAAAGAGCAGAAGCTGTCTTCCACTGTGAACTCTCGGGCTCCGCAGGCAATGAGGACTTGTATCATTTAACTTTGTGCTGATGGCTGAAAACATCCAACTGAAGGCTGGAGAGAAGGCTTAGCAGTTAAGGTGCTTGCCTACGAAGCATAAGGTCCTAGGTTTGATTCCCCAATATCCACATAATCAAGATGCACAAGGTGGCATATGTAACTGGAGTTTATTCCCAGTGCCTAGAAGCCCTGGTGTGCCCGTTCTCTCTCCATCTGCCTCTTTCTCTCTCAAAACAAAACAAAACAAAACAAAAACAATACAACAACAACAAGAACAAGAAATGAAAAACGCCCAACCAAGAGAAGCTTGTGAGAGAAGAAAGGGTTTATTTTGGCTTACAGACTCAAGGGGAAGCTCCATGATGACAGGGGGAAATGGTGGCATGAGCAGAGGGTGGACATCACCTCCTGGCCACTACCAAGTGGACAATAGCAGCAATAGAGTGGGGCAAACACTAGCAAGGCAAAGCTGGCTATAAAACCTAGCCTGCCCCCAGCAATACACTGCCTCCAGGAGGGTACAATTTCCAAATTGCCACCAACTGGGGACCTGTCATTCAGAAGGAGTAAGTTTGTGGGGTACACCTGAAACATACCACCACAGGACTTCTTTGGACCACAATGAAGACCAGAGCTGAAACAATGATCAGGCAGACCGCACCTAGACAGAGCCTGCTTAATTCTGCATACCCACGCCCGGTTCTTCTGTGTAGCCCAAAGACGGACTTGGGTGCAACCAACTCCTGCACCCACTGTGGCCGCCGTTGCAGTTACCATCCTGTTGCCCAGACAAAGCTCCTCACCCAAAGCAACTGACTGGAGGAAAGATTTTGTTTTCTCTACCTTTTATTTTGGCTTCTAGGCTCAAGGGAAAGATTTTTGATGACAGGTGAAACAGTGGCAGGATCAGAGGCAACATCACCTCTGCTACAGCAAGCAGAAACCAATAACAGAAGAATAAGCCAAGTTCTGGAAACTGGCAGCTGGCTATGATACCCGTAAACCCACTCCCAACACACACCACTTCTAGCAAGGGTCCACCTCCTAAATTGTCATCAGCTGTCAACAAGCATTCAGCACACATACGTTTATGCGGAACATACGATTAAAACTACCACAGTCTCAAATATCCTCTCTGTTTATCACCAATGTTGATGTCTTTAATTGGTATATTGTGGATTGGTGGTGGAGTTTAGTTGTGGGGGATTTCCAGAACCCAGTCTTTTGCCTCTAAAATCTCTTGTTACACACATTGATAATTGAGGAAACACACATTGATAATTGAGGAAAATATCATCTATGACAGTAAACGTCAAATTGTATTCTGAGAAAAGCTGAGAATGTTGGTGCTCACAATAATCCCATCAGGTAGCTTCAGGTTCAGGATCTCAGGGCCATCCTCAGCTTCATAGTGAGTTTGAAAGCAGATTCTACTACATGAAACTCTGTCTCAGAAAACAAACAAAAACAACAAAAACCTTTTGAACATTTTGTTTAGCAAGATGTGATAGCTCACATACAAATCCCAACATTGAGGAGACTGAGACAGAGAAATCAGCTTGAATTTATGGCCTGGACCACACAGTGCGTTGCAGACCAGCCTGGTTACATATGAGACAATGTCTCAAGAACAAACAAACAAGAAATTAGAAATGAGTAAAAGTATTAAATTGAACTTTCAACATCCAAATAAAGGTCTTAATGATAGCAATGTGACTGCAGGAACAAGGTTATGGTGGGATGAAGGACACTGGCTAGTTGTTTACATTTTTGAAAATTAAGTGCAATTGAAAATGGGCAGTGAGAGGCACAGGGGGAGGGTGACATTATATCATACTAATGTTGACTCTAGAAAAATATAATAGCAACAAAATTTACCTGCTATGAAATTGAAAATCAAAAGTAAAGAAAAGACAAAGTAATATGCACAATTTGATTGCAAGTCTGATTAAAGTACTTAAGCTAAGACTAGGGGGATAGCAAAATTATCAAAGGCTTTGCTTTGTAAAATTATTTCTCAATTTACATTTTTACCTAATATTGTCTATATTCCTTTTTTGATTAAAGTAAAACATGTAATTTGGTTTTCAGAACAAAGTACTTTATAATTTTGAAGGATTTCAAAATAAATGAAT
This sequence comes from Orientallactaga bullata, assembly GCA_004027895.1. Classification (NCBI taxonomy): domain Eukaryota; kingdom Metazoa; phylum Chordata; class Mammalia; order Rodentia; family Dipodidae; genus Orientallactaga; species Orientallactaga bullata. The sequence continues at coordinate 23,855 of PVKW010028466.1, read as the reverse complement.
TCTGTAAATTCTTATCATGGCCTAATTATGTGATTCATTTGGCATAAGAGTCATGAGTCATACACAAATTCAATTTATTCTCAAATTCCCTTATATTATATAGCAGAATTTAAAAGTTAAGACTTTAAAGCAAACGTAAAGAATAAACAGCCATTGGAAAATTACAAAGGGGAGTTACAGTCACCATAACTAGTTAGTAACTACAATTGTATCACAAAACCACCTACGGCAGAGAATGCCCTCAGTTGCTTTTCTGCATAGTGGGTAATTGCTTTGGAATGCAGAAGACTTAAAATACACAATGTGGTTGGAATGCCAAAATTCTTACTAGTAGTAGAAGTGGCTTTAAATTTTTTTTTATTATTTTATTTATTTTTGGAGAGAGACACAGAGACAGACAGAGAGGGAAACAAATAGAGATGGGTGCGCCAGCAGTCTCTCAGCTGCTGTGAACAAAATCCAGATGTGTGCGCCCCCTGTGGTCCAGTGTGGCATTGCGCCCTTGCGTCACTTTGCATCTGGCTAAACGTGGGACCTGGAGATTGGAACCGCTGGAGATTGGAACCAGCGTTTTTAGGCTTAGAAGGCAGGTGCCTTAACCGCTAAGCCATCTCTCCAGCCCAGAAGTGGCTATTTGACTTGACTAGAGTATGAGGATAGGAAAACTATCACTATGACAAGTATTCTTACAAGTCGTTCAAAACCCAAAAGATATTGCTTTCCACAGTGAACCTACAACTAGAAGCTTCTATCTATCTATACACCCAGTCATAGGTCCTCACCAGACGCTAGCTACCATTATCTGGATGTTGGACTTCCCAGAATCAGAAACATGGAGAACACATCCCTGTCGGTATGACTTACTCATTTTATGGTGTTTTTTACATTCGACCCAATGAGAGAAATTTTACCGTGCTGAGATGGCAGGTTAGTACATAAAGACTTGCCAGAGAAATCTTAGTATCTCCATGTTATAATACGAAATCAAAATTACTTTTGCAGTAGTAAGTGTATGAGGAGATGAATCAATAAGACCCTTTTTACTCAATCATCTTCAGTTCATATCAACGATAGTGACAGGAGAGACATAAAATTTCTGCTGTTAAATATTACATCAGTGATGTGCGATGCTATCTGACACTTTTTGGCTTGAATTCCAAAGAACTTAGATAAAGTTTTCTGCTGTAATTTGAATATGAAACACCCCTATAGGCTCATGTGTTGGAGCACTATGGTCCGCAGGTGGTGGTGCTGTCTGGGAAGCTTGTGGAACCTTCCAGCATTGTTGGAAGAACTGAGTCACAGGAGGGGCAGGAATTGAAGATTTATAGCCCAGCCCCACTTTACTATTTGCCTCTACTGTTAGATTCTGGCTGCAGTGTGACTAACTGGCCTGCCTTTCCTTCCTGCTTTGACAGAGTTTATCCCCTAGAAACTATTCATCCAGATAAATCCTGATTTTCGCTACATTGTCTTCTGTCAGATATTTTTTTTTTCCAGTAGGGGAAAGTAATTAATATATAGCCTTTGTTCTAATTCTACAAATCTAACTGTATAAGTAAAATTGGGCCCAGCTGTTTTACTCTAGGAATCTGAGGAAAACTCAGTGCGTGGGCAGTACTAATTCACCCTGGGAACACTATGCATCTAATCTTCAACATTTGCATATGTAATCACAAAACACTTTTGATAACACAAGAATTAACACTGCCATATGTGTTCTTCCTTTGCTTATATTTAAGCAAAAAAAAAAAAAAATCAACATTCCTATATTCAAATTTCAGGAGTTATCTGCACTAACACATCAATGCAATTGTCCATTCATTTCTAGCCCAATATATTATTATCTGGAAATGAGATAGAGCTGGTCGTAATCTTTTCATGTGAGGAGTGATGAAACATTAATATTTGCTTCAGCACATGTGAACTAGTGACTCAATCTTTTTGTACATATTCAAATGAAATTTCTGTTAAAGAAATCATTAGTTATCATTCACTCTGTTGCCTTTTAAAATTATGCAGGAAGTTAGATTTATGTTTGTTAAAGTATAAATCCAACTATAGAAGTCAAAATGAATAGAACAAGTACTGAGTTGTTATTTGGTAGTTAAAATAAAAACAACTGTGTTGGAGAGATGAATTAGCGGTTAAGGGGCCTGCCTGCTAAGCCTAAGAACTCCCATTTGGTTCTCCAGGTCCCACTTTAGCCAGACGTTGTGATGCAAGGGGGCAATGCCGCACTTGCCCACAAGGGGGCGCACATATCTGGAGTTTGTTCATTGATGAGCCCTTTCTCTCTCTCTCTCTCTCTCTCTCTCTGACTCTTTGCAAAATAAATAAATAAATAAATAAATAAATAAATAAATAAATAAATAAAACTAAAAACAACCCAAATTCTCTTGTATACAGGAACTGAGGAGCTCAGAGCTAGGGAAAAGAGGATGTGAGCCTACGAGCTCTGCAAAGCAATAAAAACATGGATTTTACTTTAAAATGGTCTCTACGTGGTTTGTTATTCAACTTCATGCTGAAGAATGTGCCGTTAGCAAGATATAGTGTAGAGTATGTTCTAAAATCTGTTTTCAGAATTTGTTCAGATCACAGAGATTCCAGCCATGGAGACTGAGCTGCCCAGTGTTTGTTCCAGTAATAACAGGAAAAAAAAAAATTATCTAAAAAAAAAAAAAAAATGATGGAGTCACTGCACATCACCTATTCTAGAAATAGTATCATTTATTATGCTACAATTCCTGAGGAAATCACCATAATAGACTATGTAATGATGAAGTTGAATATTTGTTTATAGTATATTATTTATACAACTTCTGAATTCAATCCCAGTATATTTACAGTATAACTTATGGACAGAAGCGTGTGTCTCACTAGCAGAAATACATGTCAAATACTTTGTTCATTCCAGGAAGTGTGGCAAGAAAATAATTTGGAGGTTTTCAAATTAAATTATTTATTAACTACTTTAGATGTCCAAAATATGATTCAACACATAATATACATAAATTTAAATAGGTCTCATCTTCAATCAAATTAGTAAAACATTTATTTCATAACTGTTATTTGTACAAATAACAAATATATCAAATTAATTTAAAACGTGAGAGATAGAAAATTCTGGTAGCCCATGGCTACTTTTCACTTGTGTGAATGGAGCAGCAAAATAGAAAGCTGTGTCACTGATACTAATCAATGTTTTCTGCTAAGTTTCAGTGGGAAACAGTAAAGGACTTACATACTTGAGGATTCTACTTTCATTATGTCAATAGTTTAGGGTAGAGACTCAAATATATGATACATTTTTACAGTATCATAACTTTCCTAAAGTTTCTTACACATTTATTATGCATGTTAATTCCATAAATAAGAACACCAAATCAGAGACTATAATTGCCTATCATTTTCCTAATTACTACAGCCTTTAAATGAATAGCATCATTACATTTCATTTTAGGAGTAGCAAGGTCTTAGAACTTAAAAGCAAAAGGGAATAAATGCATTAAGAATAATTGAATGTATTATGATACATAGTAGAACAGCTTAATGTTTGTATAAGTCAGAAAAGTATAGCCATAACCATTGTTTAGTTTAAATGCTTACATTTGACTTTTCTTACCAGTACACAGGAGATATTTTTAATTTGTAATTTTACCAGTACATAGGAGAGATTTATAATTTATGATTATAAACCATAAGTGCATACTATTTTTACTAGTATACCATATAATATACATTGCAAGTAAATTGTTATACAATATATGTAACACATAATATGATATATACTAATGCTAGCAAATATACTAATTGTTTTTTCTTAATTCAGAGTTCTTTAAAGGGAAACATGTTACTGATTTAAACTTGTGTTTCTCAAAGTGAATACACATATACATTACATATAGTAATTTGCAACAAAAAATAATTAAGATAATATGAACATTATTTTATCAACTGTAGGGATTTTTTTAGTATTTCTAATTACAAATAAAATGTATTTATGTATTTATAAAAGGAGAAAGAATTAAACCTCACTCAAATTTAAAAACAAAGTTTTTCTGGTTTGTGAAATTTTACCAGGATAATAATAAGTCTACCTTTCAGTTATTTCATTTTTTGCATTTCCAAAATTGTTAAAAAGTTAAATAAATTTAGTCCAAAGATTAGAGTAACCAAGAGACAATTTTAATCTGAAAAGCATTAAAATTTAGAAATATTTAGAAATATTATATAAATTTCTAACATTCAACAAGAAATACAAATTAAAATATGTATGATAAAAGTAGAATAATTACATTCATGAGAATATATTCTTCCTATTATGTATCAGTATAATTGAGTAATTAAGTAAAATTGTTTCATTATTTAATAGGTATGTTGCCTTAATAAGCTTAACTCTTTTCTGTCAAGGAAAGTTCTGCCTGCTTACAAATACTATATGAATACTGGTTTTTCAAAGCCATAACAGGATTACAAATGAGTAGCAGATTAAACCATTGGATTTACAATTGAATGCAGTGTATCACTCCTCCCTCAGCTGCGTGGAGGTAGATGTAAACACTTCTTTAACAGATAAGTCTAAGAACAGATGGGGAAGCCAAGTGATGTGTACCTAGTTTCAATCAGTTATACCTCAAAATTCACAAACAATTTGCATTTCTTTTGCTGATTACAATCCACAAAAGAACAATTCATATTAATAGATGTCTAAAGGTTCAGGAAATCATCTGAGAAATATTTTCATTCAAAAGAGCAAAACCTCCATAAATATGAAGGTTTACCTGTCACACAGTGAAGTCATTTTCTGTATAAACTTGGTTGTTATCAAATAATAGTATTCTACGCCTTGTTTTCATTATTTTTCTGGGTTTTAATATTATTTTTATAATTTTTTCATAAACTCAATGATTTGTTTTTTTTTATTTTTTTTGTTTATTTTCATTTATTTATTTGAGAGTGACAGAGAAAGAAAGAAGGACAGAGATGCCGGGCGTGGTGGTGCATGCCTTTAATCCCAGCACTCGGGAGGCAGAGGTAGGAGGATCACTGTGAGTTCAAGGCCACCCTGAGACTACATAGTTAATTCCAGGTCAGTCTGGGCCAGAGTGAGACCCTACCTCAAAAAGCCAAGAAAAAAAAAAAAAAAACAAGGACAGAGAGAGAGAATGGGGTGCACCAGGGCCTCCAGCCACTTCAAACGAACTCCAGATTCATGTGCCCCCGTTGTGCCTCTGGCCTACATGGGTCCTGAGGAATAGAGGGTCAAACCCAGGTCCTGCGGCTTCACAAGCAAGCACTTAACAGCTAAGCTGTCTCTCCAGCCCTGATTTGTTTTTCAATTAACTATGTTTCATTGATATGCAATATATAAAATACACATGTCAATTATGCACATAATGTTTTGATCCTTTTTTGCATTTTGTAATCAGCTTAAACTCTATCATCATCTACCTTTTCTGTATGGGTAAACTTTCAAAATCATTTCTATGCTTTTTTTTTTTTTTTTTTTTTTTTTTTTTTTTTTTTTTTTTTTTTTTTTTTTTTTTTTTTTTTTTTTTTTTTTTTTTTTTTTAGGCTACCACCTTAGTATTTACTGTCGTCACTGTACTTTGAGATTTCACAACAGAAGTTCTTATTCTTATTTCTATCTAACATGGGGTCACACAAGAGAACTCCCCGTTTCTATTTAACCTAAAAAATCAGAAATGGATGGTCTTCCCATTGGTGAGTTTACAAGAATTTTAAGTTTAGTTTTACTCTTAAACTAAAAAAATAAAAATAAAAATAAATACATCTTTGCAATGTTCCTTCCAAACTATTAGAATACTATTAATTATTTTTCTTTCTATTTTTTTCTACTTTTGAGGTAGGGTTTCACTCTAGCCCAGGGTGACCTGGAACTCACTCTGTAGTCTCAGGGTGGCTTCAAACTCATGGCGATCCTCCTACCTCTGCTTCCCGAGTGCTGGGATGAAATTCATGCACCACCGTGCCTTGCAATATCAGTAGTTTCTTGTGAGTGTATTTTCTTGTAATTCATTTTTTTTTTTTTTTGTATGAGGTAAAGTCTTGTTCTCACGGAGGCTGACTTTGTATTCACTCATTATTTCAGTTAGAAGGTGTCATCTCTTTCCTATGCAGACTTAGATACAATAAGATTATCATTCTATACAATAAAAAGACCATTCATAAATTCTGTTATCTATTTTCCTTAAATTTAAAATTAAAAGTGAATGAGAATAAAATTGGAGGACAACACACTAGCAGACCTGATTAAGTTAGACAATCAAGCAAGGAAAATACTTGCATCAAACTTTATGGGAAATAGAGAAAAAAATAGGGAAAATCAACACACATGTGAAGGCCAACAATATATGACAAAAATGAAATGAATAGGCAAGTAGACGAACATGAGAAAACTTTGATCAGCCCAGAGGTAGCTAGAAATTGGAGATGCACCCTTGCATTTTCTCTGACTTCATGTCTTATTTTTTATTGATCATGCATTTATTTATCCACCTACTCATCCAATCACTCATCAAATATCTATTAGTTGACATTACTTTTTCAGGCAGTATCCCATTATGTGAGGATGCTGATACCATGGTGTGATAGTGAAGTTTGTGTCAACTTGATTTGTTTAGGAATCCACAGACATTCCACATAAATGTGTCTCTGAGGCTGCCTCTAGGAAGGATTAACTAAAGGAAGAATCCTTCCCACAAGGGTGAGCCCTTCCCCCAGAGTGGGCAGCCCCACTCGGAGGAGGGGGCTGGTTTATAAAAAGAAGCTCTGGGAAGAAAAGCATCTTCTCTCTCCTCCCACATGGCTGCCAGTGCTGCTCGCTGTTCTCTGGTTAGTGCTTGCTGCTTGGTGCTTTCCAGCGAAGACTGAAGACCAGGGTGGACTGAAGAGCAGCATCTCTCCAGGACGCCTTCAGGCCTTCAGTGCCGGATGGGGACTGCTGAGGCTTCCAGCCTCGTGGACTGAGCAGCTACCAGGTTCCTTAACTGTCAGGCCTGCAACTTGCTATTGCTGGACTGTTGTAAGTGAATCCAATAAATTCTATTTTAATGCAATTCATTCTATCAGTTCTGTTCCTCTAGAGAACCTTGACTAATACACATGGTAACAAAAATTTTGGCATGGTCCACACAATTATTAGTGAGGAAAGACAAGATTATCAGAAATATGAAGAAAGCTGAAATAGGGTGGGTTAATGCAGTCTTTTGGCAAGTAGGCAAACTAATGCAAACAAAAAGAATATATTTGGGAAATTTTTTCTGGAAGTCATGTAGGGTAGTGTTGAGCTGATGAATAAAAGGAAGCACAGAGATAATGTTTCTAAGTATATCATTATGGGTAAGTAGCGTTCAATTCATTTTCATTCTTTCTGATCCATGTAGAGTGTTGGTGGCAACGTTTACTCACTGAAGTGCAAAGAATTACAGTTTTTTCTATCAACACATTTGTCATCAATAAGTGATCACCAAGTGAATTAACTCCAGCATGTTTGGCCCTTACATGTGTGCCATGCTTATGCAGAAATCAGAGAAAGAGTATAATGGTTACACCATCTTGTTGGGAACAGAGAGCTTCTGTCCCATTTACAATTTAGCGTGGCTCTCCAAAGTAATATGTAGACTTACTATGTTAGGTTTGTACTATCCTTAAAGTAGCAACTTGCTTCATGCTACTATTGGAATTAAAGATGATAAAAAATACAATTAAGGGCTGGAGAGATGGCTTAGCGGTTAAGGTGCTTGCCTCCTAAGCCTAAGAAGACCGGTTCCATTCTCCAGGTCCCACGTTTAGCCAGATGCAAAGTGATGCAAGGGCTCAATGCCACACTTGACCACAAGGGCGCATATGTATCTGGATTTCGTTCGCAGCAGCTGAGAGGCTGCTGGCGCGCCCATCCCTGTCTTACTCTCCCTCTCTCTCTGTCTCTCTCTGTGTCTCTCTCCAAAAAAATAAAATAAATAAAAAAATAAAACCCCAGTTTTTGTCTCTTCAGATCAGGCAGGAATGCATTGAGTGCGTAATCACTATACATACCTAATGTAAAACTTCTTTTTGAAAGAATTTCCAATGGATGATAGCCATAATTTAGTTATATTATAACATAAAATTGGATTTTAGGGCTGGAGAGATGACTTAGCATTTAAGGTGCTTACCTGTGCCTTAGAATCTAGGTTTGATTCCTCTGAACCCATGTAAGAGATGCACAAGGTGGAATATGTGGCTAGAGTTCATTTACAATGGCTGAAGGTCCTGGTCCACCCATTCTTTCTCTATTTGCCTCTTTCTCTCTGTCTCTTAAATAAAAGAATAAAATGAAATAAATCAAATTTAAAAATTGGATTGTGAAAGCAAAAGTTAAGTAGAGTGGAGTATGATTTTAAAAGACAAACATTTGGATGAAATGAAGTACGTATTTCATTGGGGGAGTTTGGTGTTTAAAATTAGATATTTGCAATAAAACATCTATGAATATTCCTACTATATCCAAGAATTGAAACACTAGCTCAAGATTATTTACTCTGAAGGTTTTCAAAATCTTGTTTGAGATGTTTCGTAATTTTGCAAAGATCTTGAATATCACTTCAGAGAGAGTGTAGGATCAGCAGAAATGGCATTGCAGTCTTTGTGGGAGAAGTACACTAATTTTAACTGATTAACGTGAAATTCACTCATGTCTAATTCACTTGCTAATTAATGTAGAAATTATGTGCATAATATTGCATGAAGTCTCTCCACTTATGAAGTGTAAAATAAACAAGATAGGGCTGCAGAGGTGTTTTATGGTTAAGGTGCTTGCCTGCAAAGCCAAAGGACCCAGGTTCGATTCCCAGGACCCATGTACGCCAGATGCACAAGGCAGCACATGCATCTGGAGTTTGTTTGCAGTGGCTGAAGTCCCTGGCATGTCCATTATCCCTCTTTATCTGCTGCTCTCCCTCTCTTTCAAATAAATAAATAAAAATAAAATGTTTTTTCTTTAAAAATAAAATAAAACAAGATAATTTGTATGTTTAAATATTGTTATGAGCATTGAATGAGCTTTGGCTTCTGACACTCAAACCTGCTTTCCCAGGCAAGAGCCTCCGGGACCTGCCCTGCAGTTTGGAACAGGCAAGGAAGCTGCTTTCTTGCACTATGCACAGAGACATGCAGAAAGCTGCATTGGAGTGCTCTTACCTGGCAGATCTGTACAGCTCTCTGCTTCTTCCTCACTGTGAACTTGGTGGTAATGAAAACTACCTGCAAGTACAACACTATGTTAAGTTAGGTAAGTAGTTTTGGCTAATTGTAGAACCAGTAAAAGCTAGAGAATTACCCAAAGAATATGTATTCCATTAAGTATTACCACACATTTTTAAAACTTAATATTGATTGTAGATTTAGAGGTCGTTCTAGAATCATTGTTTAAAACATTTGGGACTGGTTTACATTGTTGATAATTTACAGAGATACTTTGTAAAGTGGTGCTGTATGGAGACGAGTTTGGTTAAGAGTATGATAACTATGGAAAATCCAGTCTTTGGCATTCCTGCTCAAGCAGTCATAATTATGGAGTGTAACCTATGTTTATCAGTAATTGTAACTTATTTTATATAGCGTTCGAGCAGTAAACAGGTTAAAGCAGCCACTTTGAAGTAGAGTAATAATTCAAATTCATTTTTTTTACAAAGGTAAGCAAAGATTGTAAGCAAACAAAGATTATTATATCACATAGAGCTGATTCTGTCATCAATTTTAGCCATAGCATCACTTATATTATCTAAAAATCTGTAAGTCAATAACGCTTAATAACATCACATGATTTTAAAGCAAATAACATTATGAAAAATAAATATTTTACATAAAATCATATGCCTTATATTCATATACAAAAGAAGTATGACTCTCTTTTGTGATTTGTGGTTAGTATTTATTTGAAATGGGGTATCCTGGGTAGCCTTTTCCTTGACATTTAACACAAGATACACTTGAACTTAGAGTTCTTGAGACTCATCTTTTTTTGTTTGTTTGTTTGTTTGTTTTTTTGTTTTTGTTTTTTGAGGTAGGGTCTCACTCTAGCCCAGACTGACCTGGAATTCACTATGTGGTCTCAGGGTGGCCTTGAACTCACAGCAATCCTCCTACCTCTGCCTCCTTAGTGCTGGGATTAAAGGCGTGCACCACCACGCCCGGCTTCGAGACTCATCTTTTGAGTGCTACATTACATGTGACTACACATCCAGTAGGGATGCTATTATTAAGAAATGTCACATTCTCATAAAGTTGAGGAATTTATAAGAACATAATTTTGTGTGTGTCATTTTCAGTGTTTTTTTTCACAAGTCACACTTTGTGGGGCTGGGGTTAATGCCACAATGAGCTCCAGAGTGTGCTCCAAATATATAGTTCTAGGAAGCATATTTTGGAAATATAGCATATACATCGATGTTTTTATTGACAGCTTCCATAATTATAGTCATAAAACCATGATAATTCCCTCCCTCCACTCCCATTCCACTTCTCAAATCCACTCTCCCTCAAATCCCCTTACCTCTTATAATTAGTCTTTATTCCATTTTTGATGTCATTATCTTTTTCTTCTATTATGAAGGTCTTATAAAGATAGTTTCCAGCACTGCAAGGTCATGAATATCAAGGCTATTTTGTATCGGGAAGATGGTGTTGTAAGCAGTTCTACCCTTCAACATACATTTCAATTTTTATTTTTATTTTTTTAGTAAACTATGATTAGTACAGTTCTTTGGTTAGCCATGCACAGACCAAATCATTTAATTTTTTTACTTACTTGTTTTTCTCAAAAAATAACTTTTGAGTGTACTAGAAATCCAATGTCCTCAAATAAGTCCGAGGTTACCATAAATTTCTACAACAGCTCATATAACCCTATGTTTACCTAGGTTGGAATGCTTTTCCAGTTCCTCATCAGTGGTCCAGGCAGGACTCAGAGTGCACTATCCTACCCCTCACCCCCTCCCCCATAGGCACCTTTTGATTTCAGAAAGCCAGCTCTCGGTATCCTTGATACATATGCAAAAGTCAAATTTCTGCTCTGGGTAACTTGTATGGGAATGTTTTTTCTCACTAGTATTGTGGAACCCCACACAGCAAACCTCTTTTACAATAGGTACATTAAGTAAATTTTTGATTTTTTTTTGTATAAATTCTTAGTGAATGAAGTGATCACATGCTTTTCTTAACCCTGCTCAATCATCATTTTCCAGTGCATAATTTTCACTCAAGGAAGAGGCCGATTTCAGCTATTGCAGCTTCATAATAAATCTTGCCATATATTTTGTCTTGCTTAAAACTGATAGTTTTTTTTTAATGGTTATTTACTTATTTTGAGAGAGAAATAGAGATGATAGACAGAGAAAGAGTAAAAAAATGGGTAGGTGAGAGCTTCCAGCCACTGCAAACAAACTCGAGACCATGTACCACCTTATGCTGGCTTACGTTGGTACTGGCAAATTGAACCTGGGTCTTTAGGTTTTCCAGGCAAGTGCCTTTACTCCTAGGCCATTCTTCCAGCCCCGAAACTGATAGTTTTATACTATACAAATGATAGACAACAGCAGCATACCAGGCCCTCATGCAAAGAGTTAAATCATTAGCTATTTTGTGGAGAAAATTATTTGGAATTCTCCCGAAGTCACTTTAAATGAAAAAGCATTTGGGGCTATGGCATAAAATACGATGTAATTTTGTAACCCGATTAGTGACCCAGAACTGCACAATTCACATTTGCAGTCTGGCTTTCACTGGCACTTCCTTCAGGTCACTATACAATACATTTCTTGTAGTAATCGACGTGGTGAGATCATACATAAAGGCCCATCCCCAACTTTCCTGATTGGCTGTCAATCTCTGATTTCCATGTTTCTCTTGTGGGCTTCAGAGATTGCTTCTGACAAAGCAAACTACTTCCCTGATAGGAAGGAACTGAACTCCATCACGGGAACCACTCCAGTCCCCATGCGCACCTGTCTTTCTTATTCCCTAAACTAACAAAGGCCTGAGGATTTGATTTCATAGTTACTGGAAACAACTGCCTGCGTAGTTTGCTATTTCTCCATACTAAGTAACATTTTTCCATAACTGTTTGATATGTAGATGCTGTCATCACAAATGTTACAATCACTTATGCCTAAATATCTGTCCAGAGTAGAAGAGTGATGCCTCCCCCCCAACTCCATTTTGCGAGGTTCACAGAAGGCTTCTAATTTCCTAGATCACTTTTGGATTTCCATTATCTTCTAGTTTTATTTTGTTAACCCCCCCTCCCCAAGGGGGAAAATGAGAAGAAAAAGGCTTTACTGAAACATCTGAATGTCCTAGAATTACCTAAATGGGGATATAGAATTTCTTATGTTCTGAGGGTCTATGGGCAGCTCTTATTCAGATTTCATCTATGCAATAACCAAAATGGTATTTTATTTTACCATATCTCTAGTCTCCCTGTTATCCCTCAGTATTGTTCATTTATTTCCCTGAAAAAAAATCTGAGCAGGATTCAAAGATAAAAATTTCTGATCCATATTAGCTTTTGAGACATTCTTCTAAAATTGAGATTATGGGAAAATACTTTGGTAATCATTACATCAAAAGTGTGAATGGCCTGTTATTGTTGCTTGGGCAAGCATTCAACCAGAAGCATCTGATGGGAGGAAAGGGTTTAGTTCAGGCTTAAAGATCCGGGGGACCCCCATCAATATTAGAGGGAGCTGGTTCCTGTCTATAAATGAATAGCAGAGGGAGCCAGCCAAGAGAAGAGAGCACAAACTTCCAGAGCTCCAACTGCTCTCCACACACCGGAGGGCTGTACATAAGAGCCACCCCCTCACGAACCATAGGTCTGGACTCCCACACCCACGTCCAGAGAAATGCCCCTTTCCCAGTAAGGCTCTGCCACTGGAGATTCACTCCTGAGTCTATGGCACTAAATATTTAAACCATTACATTCTCTGTAAATACCTGTGTGAATATGTATAATGGAATAAATTGCTTTTCTACATAAGAAAGTGTGTATCATATACAGAACAATTAATAATAAGTGAGCTTACTATTTATCATAAATAATTAACAAGGTTACTTATTAGCAATTTATTATGGATTATTTTGGAAGAGCAAAAATATTCTGAAGCAAATATTCATCTTAGGGGATACATAAAATTTCAGGTATTTCCCAATATGTGTGAATTGTAATAATTTTTTTTCTGCTATGTTTTTGTCACCATCTGTCTACTGATCATTTAACATGTTGGATGTGCATAGAAAAGTCCCTTAGTTTATTTCACGACAAAACAATCAGCAACAGGGTGAAGAAAACAAACCTGGAGGAAGCTCCATATTTACTAAAGCAGAGATCCAGAGGCTCCTAAGAGCTCATCACTGAAGTAGACTTAAAAGTTTACCGAACATGTTTCAGGGAATTTTGTGGAAGAGGTGCCAGAAAGATTGTCAGAGCCACAGGGTGAAACATCATGCCCGGAGGCATATCCTTCCCAGAAAAAAACAAATGAACACACACAACACACACACACACACACACACATACACACACACACACACAAACAACAACAACAATAACAACAACAAAAACTGACTGCTGTTCCCACAATGCATAATCCACAACTCCATAGGGAATCCTGCAACACCACTGAGGAGGGCCCCCAGTGAATGGAGGCAGGGATGAGGGAAAAGAGAACCAACACATGATGTACCCACACAAAATGTGATGTTAACAAAAAATAATAATTGGAACTTGTGCTTTTTGCAGTTAAGTAAATATGTGGAAGTAAAGGAAATATGTTTTTTTATGGTTACTTGGAATGTAAATATATATGAAATGTAAACATACATAAATGGCATATATTTTATTATGATAATTTTATATTTAGTACATATTATCACATTTATTGAAAACCATTTTATTAGCTGTGATATATAGCATGTGACTTTATTAAAAAGTTAATTAAAATTTGAATTATTGTAACAAATTCCCAGAAAATCATGAGATTCTTATTTTATTTTGATTATTTAATTTAGGGACATATTACCATTGCTACTTCTTTTTTTTAAGAATGGTTTAAAAAATTGCTTATTTATTTACTTACTTGAGAGTGATGGAGAGAGACAGAGAGAGAGAGAGAGAGAGAGAGAGAATGGGAGTACTAGGGCCTTCAGCCACTGCAAACGAACTTCAGATGCATGTGCCTCCTTGTACTTCTGGCTTACGTGCATGCTGGGGAATCGGCCTCGAACCAGGGTCCTTAGGCTTCACAGACAAACACTTAACAGCTAAGCCATCTCTCCAGGCCTACCATTACTATCTCTACTGATATTATAACCTTCTTCAGAAACCTTTTGGAGAAGGTATTTTTTTTTTTTTTCTTATTTTGGTTGTAGTATAGTTGGTTTCACATTAAGTTGCAATGACGTGATGCGGTTGTTAAATGGAAATGTAACTTCAGAGGTTTAAACTAGAAAGCTGGTGCCCAGCCTCTGGCTATAGGCCTGGTAATTGGAGACAGAACTTTGATAGGTAGGTGTAGAATGAGTGAGCAAGGGCTCTATAAAATACTGTGCAGACAACCACCCAGCAGAGAAAAGACTTTGAAGATGATTGCCTCAGGAGTTCTTGAGGACACAGGCTGAAGAAGCAATTTTAATTCAAAGAATGCAAACCTTCTTGATTTTTATGAAGATAACTCACCAGAACCATTGGGAAGTAACGACTTCATTCAGAACATAATTGGCATTTTAAAATATTTTATCTGACTGAGTTAGCAATGAAAGTTGAAATGGAAATGAAATTACTCTTCTTAGAATTCTATAATCATGTCTATGCTACATATTAAATGTAAGAAATATAAAGATAGTGTCTTAAATTAAATGGTAAGTAATAAAATGAGCCAAAGATAAGTGTGTGACCAATATCTTGATGTCTACTCAGACAGGAAATTAATCATTATATTTGATTCTGAATATATCTGATGTCAATAAAGGAATAAATAAAAAATAAACATTATGGGTTGATATTTGCAGGAGGATCTCACAGTGATACCCCAGTGTTTCATACATTTTCTTCATTTTCTTTTTCATGTGGTCCTCTTATTTTGTGGATAAATGGGTACACATTGAGGAGAGAGCTTAAATTTTCCAAGTCTCTTTATATATGTATGGTTTGGTTTATCTTAAAAAATAAAAAATAAAAAAACAAGTAAAACTTATTCTTAAGAGGATTCCTTTTCCTTTCTTGATAGCTGGAATATAGACCACAGATGTAGTGAGCAGAAATTCCTCACATAAATTGAAGTGCTAAGTTCTACTGTATGTAGAATTGAGTGATATGAACAAGACTGCAGATTTCCCTTCCTAACTCATTCAACCATGCTTACATAAACCATGGCCATTTTTTTATAGTGTCCACGGTTGCAGAATTATAAATAATTATTTCCTGGTTATTTATTGTTTGTAAATAAAATTTAAAATCACAAATTTGAATCAGCAAATTGAATTAGTTTTTCTCTCAATTTCCCTGCTAATGGGGCTTGATTGCTGATCATAATACATAAAATCCTCTGTGCTTTCACCTTTCAGAATATTTATGAAGCAGTCATTGAGACTGAAGGAGAAAGAAGTATATACTCTTTGCTTTTCAGGAACAGGACTAAACACGGCTCCAAGTGGGAAAGTGAGGGGACAGTTCTCTTATGATTAGCATGTTGAATATCCCCATCCCATTTTAGCTAGTAGGTGAAAAAATCTGTGACATTTAGTTCAAGGTTTTTACTGTGTCAAGAAATTTTCAAAATTCTGTAATTTTTTTTTTCTCAAAGTGAAAAAGATGTATCTGCTATATCTGAACCTCCTTTCTGGGCTAGACAAAATTAAGTTCAGAACATCAGCACCTAACAAGATGTCTATTTTATGATAAAGTGTTGGATATTTCATTCACACAGATGAACATTTTATAGACATGAGGATTTATACAAACTTAACTCTCTATATTAAAAAAAAAAAATCTACGGGAAGAGCCAGGTATGGTGGTACAAGCCTTTAATCTCAGCACTCGGGAGGCAGAAGTAGCAGGATTGCTTTGAGATTACGCTGAGATTACATAGAGAAATCCAGGTCCGTCTGAGCTAGAGTGAAACCCCACGTAAAAAAAAAAAAAAAAAAAAAAAAAAAAAAACATCTACTGGAAGTGCAGTAGAGTGTAAAGTATTAGCTACTTTCTCCCATGATGATATGGCTGTCTGGTAGTTGTGGTTACTCGTGTACAACTTCACAGAAGGATATTGTAGTACATAATGCTACCACAGAACCAGACAGACACTCAAAGTTCCAAGGGGGCCATTATTGTTTCCATACCATCATAAAGTCATAGAATTGTAAGTTGAATGACTATGGGTAATGGAGTAATATACCACTGATCAAGGAGAGGAAAGGAAGTCAACTTAGAAGAAATAGAGAGAGCTATCTTCTTCCAAAGAACTGATATTCTGTAGCTGGAATCTTTACTTAAGTAGTTAAATGAGATTCTGCCACGGTTTGCCCAGGACAATATTTCTATACAACAGAGGTTCTCAAGTGAAATCTTGCTGCAGCATCACTTTCAGAACCTATGAAAACACATCTGCCAGCCCTTTCTTTAGAGGTTTGGCGGTGGAAGTCTGCATGAGGTATATGACAGATTTCCAAAAATGTTAATAATGTTAGAGTCTTTCTCTAAATCATTGGGCGTTCATTTTATTATAATGACAAGGTTAAATGTTGAGTAAAATGAGAGAAATACCCCCATCAATCTACCGAAACGAAGCCACTCCACAGGCTTCTGTTTGGAACTGCAATGGGAGCCTCTGTTCAACTGTCAACAGATGAGGATCCCAGATTTCCCTAAAAATCTACAGGGTAGAAATGCAAGGGCTTTAGAGAGTAGCCAAACATACCTCTGTGTTTTGGGATTCTCTAAATAGCAGAGTCGCAAGTGAAATTTTTGTCTTTTGCAGCATACTATCAATAATAAAATGTGCATATGAGGGCCTGGAGAGATGGCTGAGTAGTTTCACTTTCTTGCTTACAAGGTCAGACTGCCTGGGTTCAACTGCTCAGTATCCGTGTAAATCCAGATGTACAAAGTGGTGAATGCATCTGCAGTTCCTTTGCAGTGTTATGAGGTTCCCGCATATCCATTCCTTTCTCTCTTTCTCACCTCTTACAAATACATAAATTAAACTGTAAAAAAGATCATATGATCCAGTGGTTGTTATAAACATATAATTCTGATTCCTTACATCAAATGCACTGATGAAACTTCTATCTGTGACCTCAGTTCATTTTAAGGTAAGATTTGTAAGCAATTTTGATGAAATTGATCTGTGGACACTTTTCAAAATGATGATATAGGAAAAAAAGCTTTCAGAGGCAGTCTAAATTCTCTGCTCTCCAACCACTTTCTAGTAATGGAATCACTGAAACCTCTGCTTCCGTTAACATACCTCCTTCTTACACTCTAAATTTCTCCCTTGTCTCTCATAAATACTATTGTGATAACACAAAAATAAAAGGTGTAACCAAATAAAAATGAGCAGTGATTTATATAGCAATTTCACCAGAGGTTATTTTAGTGTGTAATGTAGACATGAAAAATAGTCATTATCATTAAGATAATAGAATATGGAAAATTAAAAAATCAAAACAAAATACCAATAAACACAGAAAATAAAAATTAGGGTGTTAAAGTGTTGTTAATAACAAATGTTTGTAAGGATATAAAGAAATCGCCTCATACTATGCATGTGCAAATGTAAAATGGTGAGCAACTTTGGAAGAAAAATGATAGTTTCTTAGAAAGCTAACGAATGCGTTATATGATTTAGGATGCTATTCCTTGGTATTTACCAAAACAGACTTGAAATAAGGATATTCATGAAGACCAGTGCCAAAGGTCTATTGACGCATACTCGTCATGAACTAGGACCATCTAAATGCTTATTGAAGTAACAGAATAGAATACGGTATATTAAAGATCTTCACGTGGGGCTGGAGAGTTGGCTCAAGGATAAGGACGTGAGGTTTATCCCCGCATAAAAACCAGCAGGGACAACACCTCCCTCCAACTCCAGCACCAAGAGGTGTTAAGACAGGGGAATCACTGCATAACCAGCAACAAAGATCTAGATTCAGTGAGAGAGTCAGTCTCAGAAAAATAAGGCTTAAAAGCTAGAGGACACTGGTCTCTCCTAGCTTCTGTCCAAGTTCATATAAAGCACACAGACACTTGTATATATCCATATATACTCTACTCCACAGATTTACACACACACACACACACACACACACACACACACACACACACACACATATCCTGACTTGAATGAAACATTTGCCATGTGTGCATATGTGTTTGTCAAACATCATTGAAGGGTATGTTTAATCACTTACGTGTCTCATTGTACATGCAGTCTCCCTTAAAAAAAGATATCTACAAATTGATAAAATGACAGCGGTCCATGTAAAGTAAATGAAAAGGAACATGACAGAAAAGAGGCAATATTAAACTTAGTCAAATAAATCAGAGCACATATTAAACACTGTAATTAAGGACATATAATTATGTTAGTAAAATATTCTCTTCATCTATCCCTGTAAGGATTCATACATTTGCATGCGTTTTTCAGTTAAAATGTGTTTTATGTAAGATGGCCTGATTTCATAAAACATATTACAAATGATTATTTTTGCTTTATTTTAAATGATTTTCAAGGACATATATTAAGACTTAGATCAAGAAAAAATGCTTTAATGTCCAAAATAAATTGAAGGTCATACATTAAAATCAATTTGAAGTAGGACTCACCAGCTTTCCACTAAGAAAAACCTTTTTTTTTCCAGAAAACACATTAAGAAGCTTAAATTTCTAATCCTTCAAAGCTGACTGGGTGCTTGAAACCTGAAAATGCTACAAAGCAGCAAATTGAAACTAGTCCTGTACAACATAAAAACATCAGAGAAGAACCATAATTAAGAAGGAAAGTAAGAGATTTAGAACTATGGTTTGAGCATTTTATCAAGAGCTATCAGGTTGCAACACCAACAGGCAATGGGAAAAGCTAAGCAAAAATATGTCCTTAAGCTCTCCAGTTTCTGCACTTTTGTAAAACAAAAATATGTTGTAGGGCTGGAGAGATGGCTCAGTGGTTAAGGCACTTGCCTACAAAGCCTAACAACCCGGCTTCACTTCCCCCGTACCTACTTAAAGGCAGATGAACAAAGTGGCACATGCATCTGGAGTTCCACTGCAGTGGCTCGAGACCCTGGCATGCCCATTCTCTCTGTCTCTCTTCTATCTATTTTTCTCCGTCTGCAAATAAATAGAAATAAAATATTAAAATATATTTATAATTAGTCATTTTAATAGAGATTCGCTATGCAGATTATCAAGCATCTTACCGTCTTTCTCTCAATGACTCATGCTGATTTTTGAATACTGTTTGTCATAAAGTTTCACAAAGAACTGTGAATTGTCCAACCATATTTTGGGAATTAATTCAAATTCAGTAAACATTCTAATTGAAAGACCCATTTTCTCATCAGGTGAAAACATTAAAACTGTTAAGTTTGTCAAGCTTTTCTCCTTTAATATTCCTGACTGTTATTTGAAGCAAACAAGATTTTTTTTTTTTTGGTAAAAGGTTATGAAAATGCAATTAATGATCAAACGCAGCGGTTCTTTAAGATAATAATGTACACTGTATTGATCTAACTCTAGGATTCATTTCAGAAAAGAGAATGCAATAGCTGGTACCCAAACTGAAAATCAGATATTTTAAACATGTGAGAGATTAGATACACATAGAATAAGGGAGGGGATGAAGGAGAAGTTCAGGAAGGTGACCCTGGCTCTCACTAACAGCCATAAGAAAAAAATGGGAATCATGATAACCCCTAATAGGGGATGACACTATTATTGTTTCTGGCTAAGTAGTTATATTAAACTCATCAAAAAGTCCTCTAAATATTCATGTGTATGCCCTTATAGACGCTACTCTTCAGTTTTGGTTAAAAAACTTCTTTTCAAATGGTGGCCATCAGTGGGTGACACAAAAGCTGCCACAGTACTGAGAAGTGAGGGTTTAATGTTCATCCCTCCACTGCATGCTCCAAGGCTTGGGGAACACTGCAGAAGAGATGCCAGAAAGAATGTCAGCACCAAAGGAAGCGGAGGAGAGCTTACACGCCTATCTTTCAGACACAAATTGGCCTAACAGTGGCTGACACCACCTACACAGTACCAGCATAAAAGAAGGAAAAAAAAATGATGACATAAAAGTAGTAGATAGCTGGGCGTGGTGGCGCACGCCTTTAATCCCAGCACTCGGGAGGCAGAGATAGGAGGATTGCCAAGAGTTCAAGGCCACCCTGAGACTACATAGTTAATTCCAGGTCAGCCTGGACCAGAGTGAGACCCTACCTTGCAAAACCAAAAAAAAAAAAAAAAAAAACAGTAGTAGATAAATAGTTGAAAAGAAGGGATTCAGTGGAAGGGAGATTCTGGAAGCAGAAAACAGGGCATGGTGGGAAGGAATTACGATCATGGTATATTTTCTATATGTATAGAGATTGTCAAACACTTAAAAAAATAGTGGAAACCTCGGTTGGCAATCCACAAAAATAAGATTTGGTTATCAACTAACATGAACATGGAATTTAAGGTTGCCCCCTTTTGTGTGACCTTAAATATGGACCCCAGCGGTGCCTACATCTATTTCTCAACAACCTGAGCTACTAAATTTCTGTTCTTTCAAGCCTCTAATTGTGTAGTGATTTCCTGAACAGATCAAGCAAAATAATACAAGTTTTCATAATAAAATTTAGTTTCTCTCCAATTTAGTTGGATAGAAGCAAAGCATATTATTTACCGTTTTTTTTTTTTTTTTCCTCTTCACAGCAGTTGACTGTGTGTAATGGCTACATGCTGGGAGTAATGTTTATTATAAATAATTACTAACATTTGTATAACTCTTTTAGTCCCTCTCAACAGCTGAATGAAAAATATGCACAAGTTTTCAATATTGCTTTACACCGATTAAGTCATTATTAGAATCACAGTAATTTGGTATCTGAAGTGTTTCTTGAACATAGCTAGTACAGCTTTCTTGTTTTCTACTGGATGATAAAGCCACTACATTCCAGAAAATACAGCAAGTTCAGGCAGAGCTGCACAATTGCCACTGGGAAAACATAGAATCATAGGGAAAAACATTCATAGTTTTGCAAGTACTTTGAATTATTTGGAAGGATTATTGGTTAGATAATTGTTGTGGATCTTAATTCAAGGCCATGTCCAATATAGCAGGACATCAGAACAGAATATATTTAATCTCCATTCTGTTTATTTTTTTATTTTATTTATTTATTTATTTTGGTTTTGCAAGGTAGGGTCTCACTCTGGTCCAAGCTGACCTGGCTCAGGGTGGCCTCGAACTCTTGGCGATCCTCCTACCTCTGCCTCCCGAGTGCTGGGATTAAAGGCTTGCGCTACCACGCCCGGCCTGTTTATTTTTTATTTCTCATTATTTCATACAGTTTCTAAGGGGAAGTCACAGATAATTTATGCAGCTATAAAATTTCTAGTTTGGTAGTAAAAATTTGCTAACCTGTACATATTTTGAAATTTTACACACATATACACACGTATGTATGTATGCATATATTTGTGTATGTATGTAAAAACTTGATAAGCTAATGAACATTCTTAATTTTATACATACATGCATGCATGCATGAATAATTTGCAGTAATGTTGATCCAAGTGTGATTTATACTCTTTTTTTCGAGGTAGGGTCTCACTCTGGTCCAGGCTGACCTGGAATTAACTATGTGCACCACACACACACACACACACACACACACACACACACACGCAAGCACACATGCACGTGTGCACACACACACACACACACACACACACTAATCAAACAGTCAATGGCTGGGAAGATTGTTCAGTGGATCAAGCCACTTGTCACATAAATGTGCATACCTGAGTTCTGAGCCCTTCGACCCATGTAAAGCCAGACACTGATGGACATCTGCCATCCCAGCAGACCAACAGAAAGAAAGAGATGAGGAGACAGGAGAATCTGTCAGAAGGTCACGGGCCAAATATCCTGATGTATCTCCATGGAAGAATAAGAGACTCTGGCTGAAGCAAGATGGGACGTGAGGACTCACATACCCAGACTCACACACTGAAACATGCACAAACACACCAATAAATAAATAAATGACAGATAGATACCAAGCCACACAATTATACCTTCAGTGTTTTCAATTTAATTTGTGCTAGGTTACTGAAATAAAGACATGATGAAACAGCAGGAAAGCAGGGTAGAAACCAAAGGTTATGACTGAGACATAAAGAACTCAAACACAAGTATGTTCATGCAATCACATATATAGTTTGCATTTGGATGGTAAAATAATCAACTTGCAGCCTTTTGACGGCAAAAACACACAGAGAATTACATTCAGTTTTAACCTTCAAGAGTTATAACTGCTACAGCAAGTTTCAGAATTCATAATTCGTTCATAAAATTAATATCCCAGTACACCAAGGAATCATAAAGAGGGAAATGGTGCAATTCTGGCTTAAGTATGGTGGAGATGGCAGCGGAAGGAAAAAACAACAGCATCGCCCAGAGATAAACAAGATGGTATTGAATTCACAAGGTTTCTCTGGAAAGCCATAAATAACTGAAATTACTTTCCCTTCTAAGTGAGTGGGTTTGCTCCAGGGCAAACTGCTCTTCTGGATAGTTTTGCGCAAATCAGTTTGCCAAGAGAGAGGAAAAGAAAACAAAACAAATTCATACTTGTTTCCTGTTCCCATTGACTTCTCACTGCTCTTTATAAATCTTCATTTCCCTTTGTTTGACGAGAACCTGTGTGCAATTACCTTCCGTTACCTCACCACATTTCTAAATTAGACATCACAAAAATGTAAAAATGATTTTTTTCAAAAAACAAACAAAATGTATTACTTATTGAGAAAGGAATTAACATAGCTTACAGTCTTAATACTGGAAATCCTCAAAGGGTTATATGACCCTGTCATCAATTGCTGTATACTATTGACACTAAACTTTATCTACTTAATCTACTGTGTTCTCCTCAAATGTACACTCACAGTTCATTTGTGGGAAGCAGTTCCAGGACATGTCACGTATGCTTCTCTATGATGGTAAGCATGAGTTAACCGTAGGATTTGGAATAGCTATTTTATTACTTCTGTCTTTTTTTTTTTTTTTTTTTTTTTTTTTTTTTTTTTTTTTTTTTTTTTTTTTTTTTTTTTTTTTTTTTTTTTTTTTTTTTTTTTTTTTTTTTTTTTTTTTTTTTTTTTTTTTTTTTTTTTTTTTTTTTTTTTTTTAGTGAAAGGCAGAAATATATTGCCACTTTTTCAAGGTACTGATTTTTATCCTAGAATTTCTGGGAACAATTCTGCTTAGCGAATCTGACTGGTAGCCAATAAATTCGACATTTTTATTAACTAACACGATGAACCGTGAGACTACATGGAGAAATAACTTCTTTTCCCCATAGATTGGTATTAGAACTGAAGGTCCAACCCCAAACCACACCTCTTTTTTTTTTTTTTTTTTTTTTTTTTTTTCTAGTAACAAGCCAGTTTTCCTTAATTTTCCTAGGATAACCAGACCAACAGTGGTTTTATTTGTGTACAAATTATACTAATAATACAGATTTATATCTCCTAATGTTCATTACAGTCTTTCTATGTAATATATCATCTCTTGTTTTTACCA
>PVKW010028465.1:0-27548 GCA_004027895.1 Orientallactaga bullata | reverse complement strand
TCAGCATGCCCAATGGAAATTGAGTGGCATTCCAGCATTCTGAAAGAAAACAAGAACTCGCTTGACAAGCAAGAGTGTTATTAATAACAATTTGATTGCTCACTAGAAACATAAAAGGAGGTCTTACACATATAGGTGTGGATCTAAAGTCGATGGTCTTACTACAATTTAGCATTGGTTGAATATGATTGGCTTCCAGCTGTTCCTTAACTAGTTCATGGGCTGCTTCCAGGTTATTCTAATTGGCTCAGTGGCCCCTATTGAAAACCCTGTCTATCATTCTTAGGTTGAATTTGAAAGCGGTAAAGGATACTGTCTAACAATGAAAGGGTGAAGGTTGCGTGTACCCCGTAAGTCATCACTGACTCCTTCCTGCCACTGTTCAAATTGTGGGCGTGAACTGCAAGCACAAACAGCCTGACAGCTCCAAAGAACACCTTCAGTAGGATTATACGCCAGAGGGCGTGGGGCATTAGGGGTTAAATGCAATTGGCTAAACCTTTTTTTTCTTTTCTTTTTTTTCCCTGAAAGCTCCGGCTCCTCCTCATTGTTTTGTTTTGAGTCTGAATTTTTACTTTTTCTTTTAGATGTTTTACTCGAGCGCTCTTCTCTCACTTCCTCTAAAATTTTTTCCCCTTCTTTTAACTGCTTCTGAATCCTAGGTTTTGGAGACTTTAAACAAGAATGAATTAGGGCCCATATGGGTAGGGTCCCCAAGGGGAGAGGCTCATTCTTGTTTGCCCTATGTAATATGACTAGACACACTACAACACAAATACACCGCATGAGGTTAACCAACTTTTATACACTAATAAAACATACGAACAAATATACATTAATTGGCCGACTATCATTCCCTCTTAAGGAACCTTCTCGCTGCATTTCCTCAAAGGAAATCTTCCACTAATGTTTCCTCGAAGGAAACCTTCTTGCTGCGTTTCCTCGAAGGAAACCTTCTCCCTAATATCTGTTAACAGCCTTCTTATATTTTCTTTTTTTCATACCCTTGTCTTATACATAGATATTTGCCTCTTTTTTACCTTAAGTTGGTGCTGATAGAGGGTCCCCGTACGGGCCACCAAATGTCGCCGACCATTCGGGACACTAATGACACACACACCACTCTTGTTGCTTGCTTGGACGGGAGACCACCACCACCACCAGCACCAGCACTTTTATTACAGGAAATAGCACAGCTTATATATCCTATGAAGATCAATCATAACATAGTTGCTAGGCGAGAAAGCTAACTTGGCTGAAGCCAATACGTTGATGCAATGAGGATATGCCTCCTAGCCAATCACCATAACTTCCTGTTTACTGACAAGACTCGAGCTCAACGCCCTTTGGCAAGGTGCCAGCTGCCATCTTCAACGTGGATGGTGTGGCCCCGGACACCGCCCGCCACACATTGCCCCTTCACTTTTGCTGCCGCACTCACCCACTGCTCCAGGACCCTGCTGCTTCCCTCCCAACTCCTCTCTCCCTCACCCAGGATGTCGGTGGCCAATGACCCCAGGGAAATGGGAATGGAACGAGACCCACAATTTTAGTCCAGGGTGACCTGGAATTCACTATGTAGTCTCAGGGTAGCCTTGGACTCACAGCGATCCTCCTACCTCTGCCTCCCAAATGCTGGGTTTAAAGGTGTGTATCACCATGCCCAACTAAAATATATTTTTAAATAATCCATTGTATATTAAAATGGTTATTGTCTTGTGTAGGTTGTTTTCTTCAATTACAATAACTCTAGATACCTTTATTCCAACTTACTGTCAGTTTATGCTAATAGGTAAGTGCTTTTAAAATATTTTCTATTTGGCCAGGTGTGGTGGCACACACCTTTAATCCCAACCTTCAGGAGGCAGAAGTAGGAGGATTGCCATGAGTTCAAGGCCACCCTGAGACTACATGGTGAATTCCAGGTCAGCCTGGGCTAGAGTGAGACCCTACCTCAAAAAACCAAAACCAAAAAAAAATTTTTCTATTTAGTACTGTAAATATATATGAACTATAACACACCCATTTCTTCTGGACCCCACAGGTAAAATATAGTTAAGAGAGAATATTTCTTCTTCTTGATTTATTATAAAATGAAGAGATCTTCTGGATTTCTGGATAAGAGCAGTAACTAACAATCCCAAAACAATTTTTAGTATTTCTTGATTATGAATATATTGTTCACCAAACTGGAGGTCCCAGCTGCTTTTCATAAGCCAGTAGTGCTTACCATGAAGGTCACCATAGACAACTAATGTGCCATGACGCAATCTGAGTGCAAGAATGGGTCATCCTCAACACTTCTGTAGAGGAAGAAGGAAGGATGACTGGTATCTGTTGCAAGAGACCCAGGTCCTGTATTGGCCATAGCTTCATTCAAGCCATCTTCAGTGTCAAGGGGAAATTCTGCATACCTTGAATGTGTAGCAGCACAATATGTGGAGTTATAATGACATTTTCACCTATGGCTTTTAGAAGAGAGGAAGCTTATGAACAATGTTATTAATGATGTATTAGAAAGTCTCCATCATGAAGCCACCAGTCCATCCTTTGTTACTGAATTTTTCAGTTGAACAGTCTACCTGATTCTGTTTACTAAGAGATACCAGCTTTTCTGTTTTCCATTTTAGCTATGCTTCTGGGGCATCCTTTACACTGAAAGCTCAGAAAGCACCACAAGGATTGTTGTATTTTACTCCTATTTCTAGTCCAGAGAATCAGGCAATTTCTGGTTAAGGTTTGTGAATGGTATTTCTCTGCCACTGGCTGGAGATTCACAGAGAACTCCTCTGTGACATTACACCTTCACTGGTCATTTCTCTTAAGTGGTTCATATCTCGGGCATATGGATATCTTTCCACTGAATGTTTCAGATTGTGAAGCATCCGAAGTAGATCCTTTCCCCAGATTTGACAGCATACTATATCCTTATTATTTTTAAAATATATATATTTTATTTATTTATTTTAGAGAGAGAAAGAGACAGAGAGAGAGAGGGAGCGAATGGGCATGCCAGGGCATCCAGCTACTGCAAATGAATTCCAGATGCATGCGCCCCCTCGTGCATCTGACTTACATGGGTCCTGGGGAATTGAACTGTGGTCCTTTGGCTTTGCAGGCAAACACCTTTAACCACTAAGCCATCTCTCCAGTTCCCCTTATTCTTTTTCTTCTTACCATATGTTGTCTTCTCGAGATGCCATCATGGCAAGTCCTGCATGTGCAATTCTTCTGCTTAAGCCACTGGAGTAGCTACCATTATAGGCCTAGGTAATAGTTATAGAATGGACAACTGCATGAATGGGTATTAAAGAGCAGTAATAGCTACTAGAATGGCAGAGCAGGAGGCTGATTATTTGGCATGATTGACAGGCACTGAAAAGACTTCCCATTCCCTTAATGCACAGAATAAAGTGCTAAGGGAAGGATAGACCATGGGTTTCAGTGGAGACCCAGTGGAGATGCCAGGACCACGAGATGGCTGCTGAGGAAAGCTGCCTGCCCCAGATGAAGTTTTCCAGAACTGGAATATTCTTTGAACTTTCCTGTACCTCAGAGTGCTCCTTCCCTGGCCAAGGGGCTCAGACTCTCCAACTCCCACAATTGGGTACAATGAACAGAGTCTACCTCCACACCATCTCTTCATTTTTTAACTTCCTAGGGGTTTTGAGGTACAAAACATCTCATCAGAAGCAGATTATGGAAGGAAAGGATTTATTTCTGGCTCACAATTTCAAGAACTTTCATAATTGTGGGAGAACATGGCAGGAGCAGACAGCCAGACCTCCCTTATTTACATCAGTGAGGAAGTAGTGAGAACAAGCTGAGTGTCACAAGCAGGGATGGACTAAAATACCCTAAGACCCAACCCCAGTGACATACTTCCTTTACCCAGCCTGTATCTCCCAAAGGCTCCAAAACTTTCCTGAAGAGTGCTACCAGCTAAGGATTAAGCATTCAAACACATAAGGATATGGGAGACATTTTATATTCCAACCACCACATTGCCTACCAAAGAAAGGAGGAAACATTTGTTGTGACTCACAGTTTCAGCGATGCCAGTCCATCACGATGGTAAGAACTTGGCAGAGCAGAACAATTCACATAATTTTGGGAAAAGACATATAAGAAGCAGTCACAAGGCTACAGGAAGAAGTCTTTTATTAGGTATCCTGATGGATCTTTCACCAATGACCTACTTCTTCCAGCTAAAGCCCACCTGCTACAGTTTACACCACCTCTTCAAATAGTGTCACTAGCTGAATACCAAACATTTAACACATGAGCCTGTAGGGGACATTTCATATTCAAATGATAACTTGATTTTTATGTACATGGAATATATAATCCCTTTATTTAGACATTCTTAAATAGCTCTCAGCAATTTTTGTATATTTTTAGTAAAATCTTGCATTTCTCTTTAAAATTTATTTCTGTTTAATGGATTGCATTGTGAATGCAATATTTTCATTTCATTTGGACTACCCAATGTTATCATGTAGAAATATACTTCTGTATATTTTTTATATGCTGAATCTCTCCTGAATCCTTTTATTAGTTTTAGTTAATTTTGGTGTGTAAGAAGGTTTCTCAGGGGTTTCTATATATTTGCTTATTTATGTTATCTGTGAATAAAGATGTTTTCTTCTTCTTTTCCAATCTTAAAAAAAATGGGCATGGACTTGGTGCTTGCAACTGAAGATGCCTTCTGGAGTGGTAAGCCAAGTTTTATGGACTATTCTGATCAGAGTTTGAGAATGCTAAGTGCAGTCAGTATTGAACTTCGAGGCTTGGCTTATGAGCTTTCTAAGGGGAAGGAAAGACTGCAGAGGACTTTGTTGGAACTGGGCTACTGGCATAAGGGATGGCTACATTCTGCTATCCAGGCCCAGAAAGTTTGATCAAAGTTAAATTTGTAATGGACTGATGTGCTTGGCTAAAGATACCGGACTGAGATATTTAAGATTTTAAGTTGGAAAACCTCAAGCAAGTTAAAATTAGAGGTACTGAGACTGGTTTTTAGTTACTGGAGCTGCTATTGTCAACACATTAGCAATCTTAAGGAAGGTGGAAGGAAGGTGGCCTGACTGCTTTACATTAAAACAATGGAGAGGATGTCTGAGGAAAGATGGTTAGAAATGCAAACTCTTTTTTTTTTTTTTTTTTTGGTTTTTTGAGGTAGGGTCTCACTCTGGTCCAGGCTGACCTGGAATTCACTATGTAGTCTCAGGGTGGCCTCAAACTCTCGGCAATCCTCCTACCTCTGCCTCCCGAGTGCTGGGATTAAAGGCGTGCGCCACCACGCCCGGTTTAGAAATGCAAACTCTTGGAAAAAGTTGACTGGAGAAGGAACCTGCTTTTTCAAGGCTATGATTTATTTTGTCCCTGGATTAAGAAGATGGCTGTGTCCTGAACACCTGGTATTAGTTTTGGAAGCATGAAAAATGCATGGAGTGGTCATGAATTGTAAATGGTTCCAGGAGCCACTGCTGAGATGCAGCATGAGGCAGGGCATGAAGACCCTCAGGAATAGGCTGGAAGAGCCTTTGGAAGATGGACCATGGTTTGCATGGAGACCTGAAGATGTTTTAGATATACCAGGACTATGCAAGGACTACCATGGAGTGCAGTGTTGGCATGGGATCAAAATTTTCCCTGGCGAATCTGCCCAGCTGGAGGGGTGGAATTGGAAAACCTGGAGACTGTCAGTCTCTGGTTATATTGAACTTGAACTGCAGAAGTTTGATGACTGCTGATGGTAGTTGAGTTTGCATTGTTCTAGTTTCTCCTTGCTATGCCTTATACCAGTTAAAAATTGCTTTTACATGTTGAAAGTATTTAACTTGTTTGACTTTACAGGACTCACTATCTTAAGTTGGTCAAGACTGTGAGAACCTTTGAAATTGGACTGAGTACAATTTACAATGTGTGATAGTTATAAATCTATTGGGGGCCAGGAGCTAAATCTATTGGGGGCCAGGGGTGGACTCTGGTAGTTTGAATATATGTCCCCCAATATATTCAGTGTTTTATTAGTTATAGTTTGAATCTGCAATCATCTTGCTAGAGGCAATGTCACTGGGGGCTGGTCTTAAGGTGTGGTGATGGTTTAAGATTCCATTGCAAAGATATACAAAGTGTCCCTAATGGGAGTTCCTGAAGTGTGCTGGGTGGCTGGGGGCTTTGCTCTCTTGCCTGGCCTTATGAGATCAGGCTGCTTCTTCTGCCATTATGGAACTTCCCCTGGATCTGTAAGCTTCAATAAATAATATCCCTTCCTCCATAACTGTGCCTGGTCTGGAAGTTCATCTCAGCGAACCTGAAGCTGTCTGCTACATTGGGTATAGCTGAAAGACAGTGTTATATGGGTGAAAAAAGATAGTTCATGTATGAATGCAAGAGAAGCAGCTTGACTTACTGCCTTTGTTTACTTTGTGTATTCAGGAAAGAGTGTGAGAATGAGAGTGACAGAAAAGGGAAAAAGGAAACCAATTATTTCCAAATAGCTTTCTGCCAATATTTCCAGAGACTGACTGAACTGTCATACTTGTTGCACTGGGGCCTTGAGAAAAAAGCTACTGTGTGGTGTTGGTCTTAGCATTAATCAGTGTATTCTCTAAGATTCTAGGAGATAGGAAAGGGGATATGGGAAGCAAAGGGAAGAGGAGAGTATGTGGTAGCCAAAGCCATGCTTCTTTGTAGTTGCCATCCACCTTGTCCTGTTTCTTATCCTTGCTGTGGACTTTTATTGACTTGAATTAAAATGACACTGTTAGCCAGCAGAATTCCCTTCTTTCTCACTGTGGAAAGGTCTACTTTTCATGGAAATTCTCTATTCACTCATGGCTCCAGTGCAGAATGCAGAGTCAAGCTAAGTGAAAACATATTTGTAACATTTCTAATCCTTTACTGTGTTGTCTACTTATGACAACTATAATAGGGGCACATAATTACCTTAAACTCTTATTACATTACTAAAAATTATACTTTTGGGGAGTACTTACAGTGTTAATTCATGACAAAAAAATCAATACAGAACCTCTTCTTTTAAGCAGTTAAATTTTGTTTAGCATCTGCTCTTATTTTATGCTTAATTGTACCATAGCATGAAAGTTCCTGCCATAACTGTGTTTAAATGGGCAGTTCAGTAGCATTAAGTATATTCATCTTGTGCTATCTATTCCCAGAAATTTTTGTTTTCAGGTCTAAAATCTACCCATTAAATGGCCATTCTCCATTTCTCCCATCCAAGTACTAACCAGACCCAACCCTTCTTAGCTTTCAAGATACAACGAGAGCCGGAGCATTCACAGAGGTATGGCCATAGGGTAATTCTCCATTTCTATTTCCATTCTTCTAGCTTCTGGAGACCAGAATTCTACTTTGCATTTTTCTGAATTTGATTATTTTTGATACATCAGAGAAGTGAAATTATAGAAGATCTGCATTTTTTGTGACAGGTTTAATTCACTTTGCATAATATTCTGAAGTTTTGATGCTGAATAATAATCCATTGTATACATATACCACATTTTGCTTATCTATTCATCTACCCACCAACTTTTTGACTATTGTAAATAAAGATGATGTGTACATGGGTATGCAAATAACACTTTAAGAAACCCTGTTTTCAAATTTTGCTGGCATATACCAGACTGGGAGTTTTCAATCATATTTTAACTTTATTCTTAATTTTTTAAGTAACTGTCATACTCTTTTCCTGATTTGGCAGCACCATTTTACCCTCCTACCAACAGTATGTACAAAGGTTACAGACAATTTTCACATCTTCACTAACAATTATTATTCTCTCTCTCTCCTGTTAGCAACCAAAATAATTGCCATTTAAAGACTATTTTTCCAGGTACCATATTTCTTTCACAGATGTGGACATCGTAGTTCAATGAAAAAGGGGCCAGAGACATTGCTCAGTGGCTAAAGGTGTTTGCTTGCAAAGCCTGCTGGCCTGGGTTTGTTTCCCCAGTACTCCCATAAAACCAGATGCACAAAGCAGCACATGCATCTGGAGTTGGTTTGTAGTGGCGGGAGGCCCTAGTGGACCATTTTCTCTCTCCTCCTCTCTGATTGCAAATAGCTAAGTAAAAGTAGTTTTAAAAAAGAAAAATAATTCCTCTTAATGGTAGTTAGAGGATTGAAATGGAGGTTTTCTGAGCAGAAGAACAAGGCTCCTTCTACTATAGTGAACTCTTCACAACATATGAAACTAAGCTATTAGGAATAGTAATCATGAAGACACTAACACAAGACAACACAGAGTGTTAGAAGCATCAACAAAAGAGGTTTCTATTCTTTAGTGTTGTTTAGGTCAGTGAGGATAAGAATCTGTTGGCAATAACATTGTCTAAAGGAGGAAAAGAGGTGTGTTTTTCCCCTTTCGATCACCCACGGGAACAGTAAAGCTTGACCTTCATTAATATGCACACATTAGCATTATCTGATTTACATAGGTGTCAGCCCAGGTGTTTGGAAGAGCAGGCAGGAGAATAACCTGGGATCATTAAAAAACTGGAGAGGTATCTTCTGTTTCTCTTTGAGGATTTTCAAATAAACATTAATTATAACAGTACCAATTTGAACATGGTTGATTACATAATTTTGGCAAACCTGTCATTATCTATGAATATTTCATGGAAAACAGAAATGCATATCATGTTTTGCATAGCTTTATAGAGATACTTTTTCCTTTGAGGGAAGAAAAACCAAGCTATGTTTCTCTTTTTTAAGTCTCAGGTCAGATAAGTAAAATTTATGTGGCACAGCACTATGGCACCTCACCTAGGGTTATGAAACTTATAGTTTCACATACCAAGGTTAGTCTTCTTGGCTTTATATTTTGGGCACAATGTGGCTGTATGTGTGCTCATACAGAAAGCTTATCTGATTATAGACTTCCTCTCCTGCATTTAGGAGGGAAATGAGATAGTATGATGGTATCAGCCTGATAGAGAGCTCTGCAGAGCTGAGTATCCTGCAGTTTCTTTGCAGTCTTCTTGCTTCCTGTACAAGGTACTTTTGAGCATCCCCCAAAAAATCACTCCTCAGGAAGGACTACACACTGTGAGAATATTGTGCTGTGAGAATAGTGATAAGAGCCCAGTGTGGGTAAGGTTTGTTGGCACGTAATACATCCCCACATTATCATCTCAATTTCCTGCATGACAAATGTGGAAGACAGAAATCAGAAGACTGCTAGGCTAATCCTAGAAGTGACTCACTCTTCAGTGGACTCATTCACCCTAAGACTATTCAGCAAGCACCTATTCTGTTCTGGTCGCAGATTCGGGAACTCATGAGAGCCATACAAGAAAAAAGTTTTCATTCATAATCTCAGAGAAGTTAAAATATATGTTCTAGCAGGACGTGGTGGTGCACACTTTTAATCCCAGCACTTGGGAGGCGGAGGTAGGAGGATCACGGTGAGTTCAAGGCCACCCTGAGACTACATAGTGAATACCAGCTCATCCTGGACCAAAATGAGACTCTACCTTGAAAAACCAAATATATATGTTGCAGTGGCTCTCAAATATTGTTGAACATCAGACCAACACGGGGTATGTTGAAACACAAGTAGCCTGGAGCCTGCTCCTATACCATCTGATTCAGTAATTCTGGGAGGGGAGCAAACAATTACATTTCTAAAACTTTCCCATGGCATGTTGCTTGGAAACATGTTTTATTTTACTGATTTATTAGAGAAAGAGAGAGAGAGAATGGGAGTGCCAGGGCAGACACATGTACCATCTTGTGCATTGGCTTATATGGGTACTGAGGAATCGAACCTGGGTCTTTAGGCTAAGCACTTTAACTGCTAAACCATCATTCCAGCCCTGAAAAATAGATTTTTAAATTAGATCTGTCAGTATAAGACTGTAAACTTGGCCTGTGGAATAGACCTGTAATTTCAGCTGCTCAAGAGGCTGAAGCAGATAGACTGTGAGTTCAAGGCCTACCTGAGTTACAGAGAGTTTGATGTCAGCCTGGGCAACTTATACTGTCTCAACTAAAACCTAAAGAAGGCTGTGGTTATATAGCTCACCTTAGTGGTAGAATTTATGCCTATCATGCAAGATACCCTAGTTCAATTCCCAGCAAAACCTCAAAAAAACAACAACCCTCCCTCCCCCAAAAAACAAACCCACCTCTTTAGAAATACTTGATTCTAGCCACACTTCTTATGGTCACAGCATCAAAAGGAGAGTATAACACTTAGAAAACTTAACATGTCAAAGCCTGTTGGCTTAGACCAAATGAAAAATATTGAAGCTTTAAGCAGTCAACTGAAGTCCTGTTAACATAGTACCTTCAAGGAACTTCAAAGAAATAGAATAATTGTGCTCCTTAGCATGCACACAAACAGAAATGAAGAACTAAAACTAGATGAAACAAACCATTTTCAAGATTGTAAGTGATATTTAGCTTACTAACACAAGAAGAAAGATTGTAAGGAAAATGAGATATAAATATTAAGTGAATTATATAAAAATACATTAAAAATTTGACACCTAAAATAGAAGCGTAATAGACATGGCTTCTTTGTTACATTAAAATGATATAATGGAGGGCAAAATAATTGATAAATGATGGTTGTTTTTGATTCTAAAAAGCAATCTAGTTTTCTATGTATTTATTTATTTATTTATTTATTTATTTATTTTTTTGATTTTTCGAGGTAGGGTCTCACTCTGGTCCAGGCTGACCTGGAATTAACTATGTAGTCTCAGGGTGGCCTTGAACTCTCGGCGATCCTCCTACCTCTGCCTCCCGAGTGTTGGGATTAAAGGCGTGCGCCACCACGCCCGGCCTCTATGTATTTATTTTTTGATGGTATCTTTTCAGCTGATTAACTGTAAAACAATGTAGTAAGTGAGGAATGATGGCTGTGTTTCATATAGATGTAAAAGCACATAGTGCACAGTACAAGCAAATGACTTACATTGACAAACCAGGAATATTATCAGTACAAAACAAACGAGTATATAAGTTAACAGGAATGACTAAAATTAAGCAAAAGTTGGATTTTTTTTCCACATTTATTTTTCTTATGGCCTGAATAAATACTGAGAATTAAACTCACTAAATTTCACTAACAATGTAATTAAGGGGGAATGGCCAAGTATGACAGCTCCTGCTGTTGTATCTTTACAATTGGCATGGAAGGTTGGAGAGTATAGTAAGTTGGTGTCAATACTTATCAGTAACGTAGGATTTGTTGGTTTACTTGTTTTAAATTTTAATCTAATTTTAAATGCTTAGCCACATTTTTGAGATAGAGTCTTGCTATAGAGTTCAGGCTAGCCTCAAAATCACGATCTTTCTGCCTCAACCTTCAGAAGTGTGCTGTCATACTCTTTTGGGATGTGAATTTGTTCTTTTCTATATAAGTGAGATCATCATAATGAACAAGGGGCTGACTACAGGCAGTTGTTCCAGTGAGGTTCAAGTTTCAACACAAAATTAACATCAATATTCAATTTTGTAGAGTATATAAGCCATGGTAACATGGGTAGACTTTGGGATCAAGTTACTATAGTTTGAATCTCAACTCTAGAACATACTAAGTTGTGACTTTAAGGTATTTCTCAGTCTTTCTAAGTCTGTATTCCCAATTTGTAAAATATAGATTCGCAGTAGCTGTTCTTGGAGTGATGAAAGGAAAAATCCTGAATAAAGCTATTATGGATCTCAGCCAGTCTCTGAAGTTACAGAGAAGGGACTCTCTTCTGAAACTCAGTGGAGGTTTTGTTTTTCTCTGAAAGTGAGAAGAGAGTTGTTCAAATATAGACCAAGTGAGTTACCTAAAACTTGGGTGCATTTGAAATGTTCGTCTCAAGATGTTTACCATTTTGAAGGCTTCTCTGGGCCAAGAATCCTCTAATTCACCGAGAAGTCTATGTACTTGTCTAGGTAGTAGTTTTTTCAAGAAGGCTTTTACCTAACCTAATTGAACTTGCCAATGGATTCAGGAACTTCTTGAGGTATATTGAAGTTGGCTGAGTATTTCTTGACTCACTGGAATTCACTGTCAACAACTGGAAGAGAATGGATAGCCAATGTTTAACAGAAATTCAAGCAGAACACAGAATACAACTAGAGATTCCCTTGTCAGACCTCAGAAGCACATGGAGGTCCCATTCAGCTTTGCGAAAGGACTGAGCTCGTGGTGGGAATGGTGAGTTATAAGGGAACCTATGTGAAAGTCTCCTTTATATTTATGTTGAAAGAAAACAAAAGATGTAATCTGAATTATCAGAAGAACCTTATTTTATATCCTAATTAGAAACATCTAGGCTAGAGTTTGCATGTGATTGTGCTAATTCTTAGGACTTAGGGTGCACACAAAAATAAATCAAAGCTTGTTGGAGGATGAAATTTTCTAGCAAAATTATAAAAGAGTACAACAGAGTACCTTTCCCTTCCCATGTGATGTTTATAGCACACTCATAAAAAGGGTTCATTTCACAACATATTGGAGTGCTTTTTTGTATTCTTTGCCTCCTTTAAAGAGTTTATTTCTTATTGGCTTGAGCTGTTTTCAATGTCAATTTTATGAACATAATGATACCTTATACCTTTTACAAGACTTACATTTTCATTGATTATTATAACACACAAGAATTTTTATAAGAAAATGGCAAACACAGAAATGTGATACATAAGGGAAAAGCTAGTGTTAAACAGAAAGAAATTCTTCAGTGTTAACCAATTTTATTTCTATTCAGTTTTATAAGAAACTTTATAAGTCTGAGGCTACACTGATAAATATATAATTATAGAAATGATAAATATATAGTAAATAATATAGAAATAATAAATATATGATAATGAGCATGTTCTTTGTGATTTTATTGCATATTCAGATAGCACAGGAGCTGTGTGGCTTTTTTCAATGTGGCACTGGCAATAAAAACATTCATATTACTTCCAAATTAACTTCGACCCTATAGATCTATCTTCCAAACTTAAACTTCATTCTTTGCCCAACTAAATATTTCTAAAGGTAAAAGGATGCTTCCGAACATAAAGTAGTTTTTCAAGGTCTAATTATTTGTCTCACATCATAGAACTCAAAATGTCTTGTGGGAGTGGGAACCTAGAAGTTCTACATCAGTTCATTCTCAATGCTTCCTTAAAATGACAAATCTGTCCAGTAGTTGCCTTCCTGTGATGAACAATAGATTTAATCCCTGTTTGTTTATATTTGTTCTCTCTTGGGCAGAAGTATCAGAAGGAATTTTCATGAATGTAGACTTCAATGGCGGCTACACAGTCTAGGTATCAGGCATCTAATACAAAGTCAATTTTAGCTGCCATCCTTTTGAATTAATTGTAGGGTGAAGCTGTACTAAGAGGGCTTATTCATTATCCCTTGAATAGGACCATTGGGGAGAATACCACCTACTTTAGACTTTGAGTCTGTTGGCAAAATGGGGTGTGAAGCATCCATCCTCTCCTGTAGACATCTGAACAATAGTTTTAGCTTACTGTCAACATTCTCATAATGGGGCTCTTTAAGTGTCTAGTAGGGAACCTCAGGGGATGAAGCCCCATAACTATCTGGAGCATAGCTTCTCAATCTCAGCATGACTGACATATGAGATCCAACAGTACATATTCGGGGAGGCTGTCCTGTGTGATGTTGGATACTTGATAGCAGGCCTATTCGCTAGATAACTATAGCATCCTTCCTGATATAACTACCAAAAATAGAGTCTGGGGGTAGGGCAAATGACTCCTAGTTGTGGTCAAATCTAGAACAAAATTGAGAATTCCTATTGGCTGCGTCATCAAAATATGTTCAGATTCCCATCACTTTTTACCACTTCAATTTTCTTTTTTAAAAAACAATTTATTCATTTGCATGCAGAGAGGAGAGGACAAAGACAGATAATGGGTGCATCAGGCCTCTAGCCACTGCAAAGGAACATAAGATGTGTGGCCCCACTTTGTGCATCTGGATTAATGTGGGTACTGGGGAATCAAACCTGGATCACTTGGATTTGTAGGCAAGCTCCTTAACTGCTAAGCCATCTCTCAGCCCCACCACTGCCATTTTTTATCTTTGCTCCAGCCACCATTACTTCTTACTTGTAAATTACAGTAACATTCTAATTTTACTTCTGGTGTCTACCTATCTTCTCATCTTGACTCCTAAGTATTTTCTCAATCTATCATCCAGAGTGAGTCTTTCAAAACATGTCATTTATGTAACACATGTGTTCACAGTCAAAAAATAACTCCTCACTTCCCTTGTGGTAAATCGCCTATGAGATAAGTTCAGAACAATGGCATACCAGGACTTAGGTGGTATATCTCTCCCATCAGCTGAAACAAGGATCTTTTAGGGGCCATAGGAGTCATAAGCATGTAGAGCCAATTGCCTCTGAGAAAGCTCAGAAGTTTCTAGAAGTTATTTTTAAAGTTATTTTCAGAAATTAAGCTAGTTTAAATATCCTATTCTATTACCCTGATTCTTTATAACCCAACACATTAGTCTCAGCTAGACGTCTAAGCAGATCATCAAAGTTTTTATCAGAACATAGATGACAATTATCACTACATGAAATTTATATATATACTTTAAGAACAAGGATTTACTATGACTTTATTTTTTTAAGCAGCAGTTTCTAAATATACATTCATAAAAAGAATCCCCAAAATTTTTGCCTGTGCATATGCTTGTGAGTGTAGTAGGTATTATGTGGTTTGTGTGGTGTATACACGTGTATGTGCAAAAGTGGTAATCTGTGTACATGCATGAGGCCAGAAGAGAATGTTTGGTTTAACCCCTCCATTGATTATCTGCTTATTTTCAAGAGATAGATTCTCTTTATTGATTCTAGAGCACTGGTAGTTTTAGGGGCCCCAGTGACTCTCTTCTTCCTGCTTTCCTGTCCAAAGGACTGGGCTTAGACATGCCTGACCAAGCTGAGCTATAAAATTTGTTTGAAACCAGTAGAAACTTGATGGCATAAAAGTAGAAAGCCTGGCTGGGTGTGGCGCACGCCTTTGATCCCAGCACTTGGCAGGCAGAGGTTGGAGGATTACTGTGAGTTCGAGGCCACCCTGAGACTACATAGTGAATTCCAGGTCAGCCTGGGCTAGAGTGAGACCCTACCTTGAAAAACAAAAACAAAAATAAAAACAAAAGTAGAAAGCCTGAAGGCAATTGAGAAATAATATTTATTTGGAATTTTAAGTCTGGGAAATCACTGCATATGAACTTTTTGTAATAATAAATTATCTTCTAGAGTTGTTTAGTAACTTGATACTTTAACAAAATTTCATAAAATATTAAGAATATACCTTAGAAGTATTAAAAATACATCATGAATAGCAACAGTGATGATCAATCACTATTGCAAAGTAACCAAGAGGCATCCTTTCCTTAAAATCATCAATAATAAAAAAAACTGTGAATATAGAATATTATAAAGGACAGTTAAAGGTGGTAAAGTTACAAAAAGAAATCTTCACTTTGAAAAACAGAAAATATTAGCAATCTGTTAGAATACAGAAATAGTGATTGCCCCTCTCACAACAACTTGAAAGATCACATTTGGCTTTTCTAGTCTGCTTTTCTGTCTCTCCATATAGAAAAAAACACAGCTAAGTGGATTACTTTCCACTGCAAAAAATATTAATTCTAAACCTATGAAAAGGCATAAATAATCCTGTTTTTTTTTTTTTTTAAAGATTTGGGTAACTAGAGTACTATTAAACAAATGTAAACTATCCCAGATGACACTTTGATGACAAGTAACGCTGTTCTGTTGAATTTTAAGAGCTGACATTATCAGAGCACCTGTGAGTAAATTGGGACTACTCTTTTTCTCAGGGGTACAATCTTTCTCCAACAAGAGGGGCATATTTTTATTTTCTTGAGTTTCTTTCTTTCTTTCTTTCTTTCTTTCTTTCTTTCTTTCTTTCTTTCTTTCTTTCTTTCTTTCTTTCTTCCTTTCTGACGTATCTCAAGCTCCTCATTTTGCAGGAGATTTGTAACAGAGCATTAATTTCTCTTACTGTTTTTTTTCTGGCCATCACAATTCTCCTGGGAGAGAATATGATAATCTAATAGAGCTCTTGGCTCATACATCCTAATGTTAATCCCCTGTTAGAAACTAAGTTTATTTTTCTCTCCAGGCTTTTTGGCTTGGGGGCACATTTTTGTTGCCACAGAAAACAGCACCATGTTTCACAGACAGATGCAAAAGTAAACTTCCTCCTGAACATTCTAAAAACTGGATTATTAAATCAAATAATGTAATCTAATAAGAACCATGGTTCAGAAAGTCATATGTTAAATGCATTCATTTGTTAACACACATTTTCCCCACATTTGAGACTCCTGAAATGGTGGTACGGCCTCCACCTAGCCTGCCAAGT
Organism: Orientallactaga bullata; assembly: GCA_004027895.1. Classification (NCBI taxonomy): domain Eukaryota; kingdom Metazoa; phylum Chordata; class Mammalia; order Rodentia; family Dipodidae; genus Orientallactaga; species Orientallactaga bullata. Next base: position 11,144 of record PVKW010028465.1, on the reverse strand, counting down.
TTATTTAATTTACAATGCAATTGAAACTAAATGTTCTATAAATCAGATACAGTGTGGGTTAAGAGGGCCTTTGGGGAGACTAGGTTGAGAGGTAGTGAAAGGAATAGTCTGGGACTCTGACTGCTGCTATAAATTATTTTTGAGGCTATTGATTTTCAAGTCAGGACTCAGTATGCCAAGCCTTAACTATAATGTGTTCCAAAAGACTTGGAGATTGGGACAGGAAAAAGAAAAGAGAAAGAGAGAGAGAGAGAGAGAGAGAGAGGAGGAAAGAAAGAAAGAAAGAAAGAAAGAAAGAAAGAAAGAAAGAAAGAAAGAAAGAAAGAAAGAAAGAAAGAAAGACACAGACAGACTAGGGGATGGAGTGTTCTTCTCAGGCCCAAGAGACAGCAGAAGCTCATTTTTCACTAGCCTCCTGAGTACTAAGGGGCTTTTCTTTCAGCACCTGAGACATCACCAGGAGGGGATTTGCTCTCTCCCTGTAATCTTTCCCCAGAACCACCGCTTTAGTGTGGGGAAGATAGTCCTCTCCTGATCTCTGAAGAACTGCAGGGCTTGAGAAGCAATGCACAAGCTGTCCTTTGTTCTGAACTCTCCTTTCAAGGATGTTTGAAAGAGAACAGATTCAGAGGATATCTTGTTTCCCCTCTGAGAAAAGGTTTGGAGTGCTGATAACCTTGGAAAGTGGAGACAGTGTGTCCCCTGGAGCAGTGGGTAGGCACAGACATTCAGAGTTTCTCTCTATAACACAGCCCTATGGGAATTGGGGCTCTGAGTTCAAATGCAAATGCTGGTATTCTGGCTAGTGCTATTGTTCAGAGCAAAAAGCTGCCTTTTCTTTCTGAGAGAGATTGGCCTCTATCATTGTCTATGATGAATATGGCAGTCTACCTTGTTAACATGTAGGTTAGCTTACTGCTCTTTAAAAATAGTAATACAATTGGTTATGAATCTGACATTTATTAAATACATTACATATATTTTCATGGAAAACATTTTGCTCACTTAAATAGTAAACAAGTACCAAGATATTCTGAGAAGAAAGACTTGTTTTAATTTTTTAAAATATTTCTTTATTTGAGAGGTGAGAGAAAGGAGAATATGGGCACACTAGGGCCTCTTGTCACTGCAAACAAATTCCACATGCATAGGCAGCTTTGTGTGTCTGGCTTTATGTGGGTACTGGGGAATTGAACCCAGGCAGGCAGCCTTTTCAAGCAAGTGTCTTTAATAACCAATGAGCCATTTTCCCAGCCTGAAAGACATGTTTTTATGTTTTGTTTTCAAGGTAAGGTCTCACTCTAACCCAGGATGACCTGGCACTCATTCTGTAGTTCCAGACTGGCCTTGAATTCACAGTGATCAGCCTACCTCTGCCTCCCGAGAGCTGGGATTAAAAGTGTACATCACTCTGGGATTGAAAGACATGACTAAAAAAAGAAGTTTGGAACTACTAGAGAGGGCTCAGTGGGCAAGAGTGCCTGAGAAGTTCTGAGGCTGCCAAAACTCAGTTCCTCAGAACCTACCATAAAAGACAGGCACGACCATGAAATGGGGTCCTAGGGGTTCAGGAAAGTCCTGGAACCCTAAACTCTACGTTCATATCTCATTTTAACCAAAGAATTGAATAAAATGAGACTAAGAACGATAATTACTAAATTATTATACAGAACCAAGGAAAGACAACCACGTGGCTTGAGAGCCTACATGGTGGGCCTGGAAAAACCATTGAAAGGACGGAAAAGAGAGTTCAAAGAGCTCTTCCCATGTGGAAAGTCTGGGTTAGGGGGCACTCCCCTCAGTTCGGCCCACTTGGGTGGAGCTGAGGAGAAACTCGCCAGCAGCTGGAGTTTCAGGAGTGCTCAGGAAGCTCAGAAACCTTATTCTCCCCTTGAAAATATATTTATAACCTTATGGTGGTGGGTCCTACCTTCTGGCTCAGGTGAGCTGAGGGACAGCTGATTGGTTTGGGCTAGGGGTTGTCTCAGGAAGAGGCCAGCTGAGTTCTGGTATCTAAACCGAGGTGAGGGTGAGACACTGAAAGAAATATACAAATGGAGGAGAGAGGAGGCTACTCAATGCTTTCTTCTGGCCTCTGCACACATGTACATGGGATATGTACCTCTGCACACACATGTTCACACCTTACAATCGTATCACATCACATACCACACATACTACACACACACAGAAGAAAAGAGGTTGGGAAAACTAAATAACAACAATTAAAAGAAAAAAAATGGCTGAAGAGATGGCTTAGAGGTTAAGGTGCTTTCCTGAGAAGCCTAAGGACCCAGGTTTGATTCTTTAGGCCCCACATAAGCCAGATGCACATGTGTCTGGAGTTCATTTGCAGTGGCTAGAGGTTTTGATGTGCACATTCTCTCTCTCTCTCCTTCCCTCCCACCCCCCTCTCCTGTTTCTAATAAAGAAAAAGAAAAAAAAACCCTAACTATACAATGTAAAAATGGATAAATAATCTGAATAGGCATGTCTCAAAAGAACTACAGGGGCTGAAGATATGGCTTAGCCATTAAGGTGTTTGCCTGCAAAGCCAAAGGATCCCAGTTCAACTCTCTGGTACCTATGTAAGCCAGATGCACAAGGGGGTAGATGCATCTGGAGTTCGTTTGCAGTGGCTGGAGGCCCTGGTGCTCCCATTCTCTCTCTCTCTGTCTCCCTCTTTCCCTCTCTCAAATAAATAAATAAATAAAATATATTTTAAAAAAAGAACTACAAATGATCAAGAAATATACCAGAAAGTACCTAATATCTTTAGCCATGAAAGAAGCATTCACTAAAACTCCAATAAGATACAATCTTACCTCAATTAGAATGGCTACCAAATGAAAATGCAACAAATGGTGAGGATGGTAAGGGAAAAGAACATAAGTTAATGCAGCCATTATGGCCAATAATGTAGAGGTAAAACTCAAAAGTGATCTGCTATAGGACTCAGCTATCCCACTTGTGATTAAAGATTCAAAGGAAATTAAGTACGCATTTAGAAGAGATACCTGTTCTTCACATTTAGTGACACTATTCAAAATAGTTCATATATGAAACCAGATTAGGTTTCGAAGCACTTGTAGGAATGAATTTTCCCTGTTGCTGGGTGCATATTGTTTTATATTTTTTGATGTTTGTGGCACAACAGAGAATAGTTTAGTCCCAGTTAAATGTGGTCAAGGATAGAGCCAAACACAATCTTAAGGGTTAAATATATCAATAAGACCCACATTTTGTGGCTTTGACAAGATCTAATTATTAAATATAAATGTAGATATTGGCTTTTATTGTGATAAGGTCTCATATACCCACTAATTTACACTTCTTGCTTTACATCTTATATCAGCCTTAGGAAATCTCGTGTGTGTGTGTGTGGTATATGCACATCCCATGTGCACGTATGTGGCAAACAGAAGTCAATGTTGAGTGTCTTCTTCTATTGCTCATTTTGAGTGTTTCCTTGAGATGGAGTCTCCCATTGAAGTAGGAATTGTGATTTTCACTCAGACTGGAAGACCAGCGAGCCCCAGCAATTTTCCAGTCTCTTCTCCCTGAAAGACTGGGGTTACAGGCATGCATGGTCATACCCAGCTGTTTATGTGAGTGCTGGGTAGGTATCAATTCAGAGGTCTCTGGCCTTCATGCTGGCCCAGCAAGTGCTCTTGCCTGCTGAGCCATTTTCTCAGCCCCATCCTTGAGAAATCTCTTATTAAAGTAACATCCTAAAGAAATCTCTTATTGTTAAGACAACTTTCTCTCAGGATGTACCAGTGCCTGGAACAGACAATTATACAGTACATATACATCCCTCTCCTCTTTCTTGTTCTAATTATGTAGTCTTCATGCCTTGCACATGGCAGTAGAATAATAGATACTGCTTAAACACTAGAGTTGCATATAAAGAAGTTATCATTTAATATTGTCCTAACAGATCAGCATATTATACAGGTTATTTCAATCAATAAAATGGCATTGTAGTATATACCCCTTTATTTCAAAAATATAGAGAAAAACATGTCTCAGCAATAATAAGCCATTCTTTAATTAATACCTTAAGAATTAGAAGATTAAAGTGAACAGTATACTCACATTAAGATGTTTATATTGTATAATTGAAAGTGTCAGGTCAATTATCACTTGGTCTTAACAGATATTTTTCAGATAAATTAGACTCAGATTTGACACAGAGAGGATATTTCTGTTATAACAAAATAAGATCAAAATCATTTAAAATGTGTGTTTTTGAGCTTTGGTGTTCAAGTTTGGTCTTGCACATTAAATATCCACATACAGGGTTGTAGTATAGCTCAGTGGTAGAGCTCTTGCCTAACATATACAAGGCTGTGGGTTTGATTTCTACATATACACACACAACATACACACACACACACACACACGAACACACACACATTAACACACTTTATATTTTCATAATAAGATATATCCTCAAGACATTTAGTTACAATAAAAATGGGTGGAGGGTTGGAGAGCTGATTTAGCAGTTTAAGGGGCTTGCCTGAAAAGCCTAGTGACCCAGGATCAATTCCCCTGTACCCATGTAAAGCCAGACACACAGTGACTCATGCATCTGGAGTTTATTTGCAATAGCCAGAGGCTCTGGAGTGTCCTCTCTTTTCTCTCTGTCTCTCTCTGATTAATAAGTAAAATAAAAATTTAAAAAATGGCTGGAATACATTTATCAACCAAACAAGTATTAAATGTTGTTCATGCATTATTTTAGCAGTATTGACAACTAATATTTATCTCTACTTTGTAGTTGTTGAAAAAGGCATGTAAATTTATCAACTTGCTCAACTTCACATAGGTAATAAGTACTAGAATTTTAATCCAATACTCATGGCCAGTGCAATGAGAAACTATAGTATTGTTCAATATAAATGGAAACTCTCCTGTTTTCACTGAAAATGGAAATCTCTCTCCTCTGGTCCTTGAAATTATCTGAGAAACAAAATTCAACCTGGGACTTCCCATGGAAAGGAAAACAAATTATGCATATGCTGGGACTCAGCTTGTTAGGAACACATTAATGTTTAATTTTTAACTATCAAGATTTTTAACCACAGAGGTTATTAGGTTAAATCTATCACTTAAGAAAATTGTAAATATCTCCTTTGGGAAGAAATTAATTCCATGAAACTAAAACTGCAAACTTTACAGCTAGATGGCTCACACATTAGAGGCACTAACCAATTAAACCTTATAACCCTTACTGAATGGAGTGCTAGCTTTCCCAGAGGCCACAGCAGCTTATATCCATAACCTTCAGCTGAGATAACTCATTCAGTCTTTACCCTGGACAGCATAGGGGCTGCTGCTGGTTCCCAATAGCTGCTAAAGATGGGGTGTGATAGCAAGTGTCTAATTCTTTTCCAGGTATGTATCCTAATTGGCATTGATGTAATGACAACCAGCTTGCTCTTGGTCCTTGTATTAGTTAAATTATTTTGTTTCTGAGATAAAATCAACTTAATGAAGGAAGGATTTATTTCACCTTACAGTTTAAGGTTCCAATCCTACATGGCAGCAGGAACATTAAGAAGCTACTCATATTACACCCACAGTGAGGAAGCAGAGAGCAATGAATGCTGGTGCTCAGCTAGCTTTCCAGAGGTACCTTTCACATTTAGGATGGCTCTCAGTTAACCTAATCTAGAAAAGCCCTCACAGTCATGCCCAAAGATTTTTTTCGGTGGTGATTTAAAATCCTCTCAAATTGGCAACAGAGGTTAACTATCACAGTCCTGTTCTGTACTTTCCAGCAGTTCCACAAGATGGACAATCTCTTTAAGCTGTGATTTATTTATCTAATCAGAACTGGTGGTGGCCTTGCACATAGTTAAAGAAAATAATGGTTTCTGTGATATGATTTGTAAGGCTCTCATCCAAATCTTGTCCCAGTTTTCTGCTCCTATCCATAATGACAAAACAGCAATCAGAGAAATGAGGCCAAATAACTTGCTTTAACCAACTAATCAAAACTGTTTACATACATGTGTATCAAGTCCAAATCAAATTTTCATGTTACATTCCAATTATTTTGTTCAACAAATGTATGAAGTTCTACGAGTTGATATAAATATCTTTTCTACCTTTCTTCTCTCATTGTAAATGTGAAAGATTTTTACAAGTCTTTTCTTCTCTGGAAACAAAGATCTTGTTTCTCAGAGATACACATCATCTCTTAGCTCAGCAAAAAGCAGTAGCACATTGACATGGCCATAGAATTTAGTCAAGCTGAATGAAATTTGAGATATCTAGTCTTCCAACACTATAGAAAGCTGTGCTTTTTAATACACTTAACATAACAACAGCTTCCTATCTGCAAGTTGTGTCTTTTCCTTGACTGTCACTTGAGAATTTGCTTCATGAAAATTATTATGCACTTTTGTGAACTGAATCTGGCCTGTCCTTTACCCATTCCAGGAAAATCCAGTGTAAAAAAACTGACTGCTGTAAGTGGAAGCTTCTGAGAAACCGAGTAAAGGCAGACAGACCCAGGATTGCACAGTGCATTTATACTGGGAACTTACTGATAAAAGCATGGTCCAGGTTGGCAAGAAGACCATTGTATCTCTCTGACTTGAGTAACAGTAAGATATATAGTGATCAAATTTGAAATGGCTTTCATTCAAGCTAGACTGTACCTGGTTAATCTCAGCCTAACATCTTATCTGTCAGTATTGCCAATGCAATGCCAATGGTGTCAGAGACTAACCCTAAACTTCACTTAAGACTCAAATGGCTCTATTTATGTATGGTATGATAGGAAACTATTTGGGGAATCAGGGTACTTATGAGTAATCATGGTGGTTATTCAAGATGACCATTGCTGTAAGTCTGCACCTTATTTGAAATAGTGGTTCTGAGAATTTCTGATCAAAATAAGATAAGTCTCAATTGTGAGTATGGAGAAATGACTCAATGGCTAAAGGCACTTGTTTGCAAAGTTTGCTGATGTGAATTCAATTTCCCATGGGTATTTTCTCTAAGATACAAAGTGCCCTATGTGTCTGGCATTCATTTGTAGTGGCAAAAGTCCCTGGAGCATGAACATGCATAAACAAATAATTTTTTCAAAAGAAGTCTCAAATTTTCTTTTTTCCCTAAAATAACTTACTGCTAATTGACAAAATTGTAATATTTTCAGTACATATATATATATATATATATATATATATATATATATATATATACATATACACATATATATATACACACATATATATAGTGAAATGATTAAATGAAGCAAATTAACATAGCCACAACCTCACATACTAATCATTTTTGGTGTGAGCATTTAGAATCTACTCTCTTAATGATTTTCAAATACATAATGCATCATAAATTAAGCACCATGATAATCATTATATCCCAAGAACTTACTCATCCTTTCTAACCAAATTTCCTACATTTTGGCTAACATCTCCTCACCCCACCCCCACCTCCAGCCTCTGACAGCCATTTATCAATATCCTTCCTGTGTCTGTGCCCTACTTTGTTCGACTCTACATACAGGTAGCACCGAGCAGCATTTGTCTTTCTGTGCTTGGTTTATTTCACTTAAAAGAATGTCCTTTGGGCTGGAGAGATGGCTTAGGGGTTAAGGCGCCTGCCTCCTAAGCCTAAGAACGCTGGTTCCAATCTCCAGGTCCCACGTTTAGCCAGATGCAAAGTGACGCAAGGGCGCAATGCCGCACTTGACCACAAGGGGGCGCACACATCTGGATTTCGTTCGCAGCACCTGAGACACTGCTGGTGCGCCCATCTCTGTCTTCCTCTCCCTCTCTCTCTCTGTCTCTGTGTCTCTCTCCAAAAAAAAAAAATAAAAAGTTAAAAAAAAAAAAAAGAATGTCCTTTGGAGTGCTGGAGAGATTGCTTAGCGGTTAAGGCACCTGCCTGCAAAGCCTAAGAATGCTTGTTCAAATCTCCAGGTCCATAGCCATGTGCAAAAGTGACACAAGTGTGCAATGTCACACGTGCACACAAGGGACACATGCATCTGGAGTTCATTCTCAGAGCCTGAAAAGGCTCTGGCACTCCCATTCTCTCTCTGCCTCTTCCTCTCTGTCTCGGTCTCTTTTTGTCTTTGGTCTCTATGCATGTGCCACCATGTGAATCTGGCTTACATGGGACCTGGAGAATTGAACCGGGGTCCTTAGGCTTCACAGGCATGTACCTTAACCACTAAGCCATCTCTCTAGCCCTACTATTTTTATATAGAGGAAAGTTTCTTTGTCCATTTATTCATCAGTAGATGCTTATATTGATTCCATATTTGTCTAATGTAAATAATGTTATAATAAACACAGGGTGAAGACATCTTTTGGAGATTACTGAGTTCATTTCCAGTGTATACATAACCAGGAGTAAGAGTGCTGGATAATTTGAAAGCTCTACCTTCAAGTTTTTAAGGAATATTCATATTGATTCCTGCAATGATTGCACTAATTTACCTTCTCTCTGACAGTGTACAAATGTTTGTTTCCCTCCATACTGGTTCTCTCTTCCTCCCTCCCTCCCCCTCCCTCCCTCCCTCCATCTTTCCTTCCTTCCTTCCTTCCTTCCTTCCTTCCTTCCTTCCTTCCTTCCTTCCTTCCTTCTTTCTCTTTCTTTCTTTCTTTCTTTCTTTCTTTCTTTCTTTCTTTCTTTCTTTCTTTCTTTCTTTCTTTCTTTAGTGATTGTAACAGATTAGAAGTGGTACTTCCTTGTGGGTTTTATTTGTATTTCTCTGAAAATAGTTATGTGGAACATTTCTTCATTTGCATGTCTTTTCCGCAAAGTCTATCAGGTGGGTCCGTTGCTCATTTTTCAACTGGACTTTTTATGTTCTTGTCATCAAGTTGTTGGGGTTTCTTATATATTTTGTATATTAACCCCATATGAGGTAAATGACTTGCAAATATTTTCTCTCATTTCATGGATAATTTCTTCATTCTGTTAATGGTTTCCTTTGCTATGCGGGGAGCTTTATACTTTGAAATCATTGGTCTACTTGGGTTTTACTTTCTGTGCTCTCAGAGTGGCTTCAAAGTAATTTCCTGATGAAATTCATGTAGCTTCTTTCCTGTGTTCTTCTGGTAGTTTTACAGGTTCAGGGTCTTACACTTAATTTCAGTTTAATCGGAGTTTTTTTTTTTTTTTTTTTTTTTTTTTAGGTAGGGTCTCATTCTAGCCCAGGCTGACCTACAATTCACTATGTAGTCTCAGGTTGGCCTTGAACTCACAGCAATCCCCTTACCTCTGCTTCCCAAGTGCTGGGATTAAAGGTGTGCTCCACCACACCTGGCTGGAGTTGATCTTTATATATGGTATCTGGTAATGGTTTAATTTCTTTCTTTTGCATGGAGTAATATAGGCAACACCATCATTTATTGAAGAAACTGGCCTTTCCTCACTGTATGTTCTCAGTGCCATTGTTGACAATCATTTGTCCATAAATGCCCAGATTTATATCTAAGCTTACATTCTGCTCCATTGGTATATCTGTCTTTTTTTGTTTTATTTTTTATTTTTTTGCCAGTCCATACCATCTTGATTGCAAGAGCTTTGTAGTAGATTTTGAAATTGGGCAATGTGCTATCTTCACTTTTCTTTCTTTTCTTTTGTTTTCTTTTCCTTTTTTTTCCTTTGGTTCTGAGGTAGGATCTCACTCTATCTCAGGCTGACTTGGAATTCACTCTCAGGGTAGCCTCGAGCTCACAGCGATCCTCCCTTTGCTTCCCAAATGCTGGGTTTAAAGGTGTGTGCCACCATGCTTGACTACTTTTGTTCCTTTTTGATCAAGATAAACAATATTGAGGCCTTGATTATTTAGGGCCTCTTTTGGTTTAAGTGGATTTTAGAATTATTTTTCTTTGTGCATAAACTGTCATCTGGATTTAAGTAGATATTGCATTGAATCTGTGCCTTGCTTTACATAGTTTGGACTTGATATAATTACAATATTCTTGAATTTTTTAGACTTACTTTATGATCTAATGTATGATATGTATTAGACAACGTTCCATGTGGGATTGAGAAAAATGTATACTCATCTTCTATTTTGCACGTCATGTCCATATGGTTGCGGTAATAGTTAAATCTTTTGTTTCCTTATTGATTTTCTCTCTGTATAGATGTTGGGTACTCTTTCTCTTAGTGTTAACATCTGCTTTATATTTTTATTTTCTTCAGTTTGCAATGCATAGATATTTACAATAGTTACATTATTTGAATAAAACAACCTCATTGTCATTATGTAATGATATTCTTTGTTTCTTGTAACAATATTTTAATGTTTCTTTAGCCTAAGTATAGCTCCCCTAGATTTCTTTTTTTATTATTTTAAAAAAATATTTATTATTTAAGAGAGACAGAGAAAGTGGGAGAGAGAAAAAGAGAAAGGAAGCAAGAGAGAGAGAGAACAGGCATGCCAGGGCCTCCAGCCACTGGAAATAAACTCCAGACACATGCACTTCCTTGCATATCTGGCATATGTGAGTCCTGGGTAATAGAACTTGGATCCTTTGGTTTTGCAGGCAAGTGCCTTAAACACTAAGCCATCTCTCCAGCCCTGGCTTTCTTTGGTTGCCATTTGTATGGAATATTTTCTCTTTTTACTTTCAGCCCATGTATATTCTTAAAGAGAAAGAAGTATCTTATATAATCTTTTTTTTTTTTTTTTTTTGACATAGGGTCTCACTCTAGCCCAGGTTGACCTGGACTTAGCTATATAGTCTCAGGGTGGCCTTGAACTCACGGTGATCCTTTACCTCTGCCTCCCAAGTGCTGGGATTAAAGGTGTGCATGGAAAATGGAGTGTAAAGGGACACAACAGACCTGGTTAAACATTCTCCTGTGCAGGCCTTGCCTTTAGGCACACATAATGGAGGCCACCACCCAAGTTGATCTTCTTGACAGATAAAGGAGAGGTTACAGGATTCATTACCACAGGCCTTATTGCAAAATGCAGGTGTTTTATGTTATCTAAGGAATGAGGTGACCTTCTGTGCAATGTACCATGGTCTTCCTGTACCTCTCTGTTTCTAAATATCTTTGTGATTACATAGGATAGAACGTTTCTTGCCTCATTTCCACTTACATGACCTATGTAACAAATACCTTGTGACTTTTTT
>PVKW010028464.1:0-27597 GCA_004027895.1 Orientallactaga bullata | reverse complement strand
GGGCTGGTCTTAAGGTGTGAGTTTGAGATTCCATTGTAAAGATATGCAAATGTGCCTAGCAGGAGTTCCTGAAGTGTGCTGTGTGACCTTTTGGCAGTAGTTTTGCTCTGTGTGCTGTGGTGGCTGGGGGCTTTTGCTCTCTCTGCTTGGCCCTGTGGAGAGCAGGCCACTTCTCCTGCCATTATGGAACTTCCCCTGGATCTGTAAGCTTCAATAAATAATATCCCTTCCTCCATAACTGTGCCCGGTCTGGAAGTTCATCTCAGCGAACCTGAAGCTGGCTGCTACACTCAGTGTTGTCTTAATGGGAGAGTCACTGAAATCCACCTCACTACAAGTCTGTGGGGGACCAAGCACCATCAGCCAACTGTGCAGGAAGCATGGTCAAGCTAGGAGCTCCATCTGCAAAGGAACATAGACAATGTAAGTCTGTTCAAGAAAACTCTGTTCAAGTGTAACGGAAAAAAAGTGCTACTTTTCTATGTCGTGTTTAATGAGGTGCAATTTACATGCTGCAAGCTTTGTCCTTTGAAAGAGTCCTAACAAATGTGTTCAGCCCTGGGCCCCAGCATGCTAATAAAGGCAAAGCATTTTCATCATCCCCAGAAAGTTCTTTCATGCCCAAATGCATGGAAAAAATCTGGAAATAAAAACATCAGAAATACACTGTGGTCCCTTCTTGGTGGCAGGATGAAGGATGAATTTTGCTTCCTAGCATTTCTCTGGACTTTGTAAAGACACTTTGAAGAATTCACTGTTGAAAGCAGCACAAACAATACTGAAGTGATTTCAGAAAGGAATTTCTTTGCCAGGACCTCACTCTCCCCCACACTCACCCCACCTCCCAGCTCACACAAAGGAACCCACAAAAGCCTATGAATTTGCTCACTTTGAACCTCCAACAACCACAGTAACAACAACAAGAACAAAAAAAACCTGTGGATCCAACCAGAATTATTTCAGGGGTGCCTGGTAACACAGCCTGCAGACAGACAAGCTTGACAGCACACCATTATAAACCCTGTCTCCCTGAGCTGCAGGAGATGGAAGCCAGAGGCCAGGCAACTGTTCTATGGCTAGATACTGAAAAGCTTTCAGGGTTTTTGTTTTTTTTATTATTATTCAATATTGACTGACCCAGGAAAGCTGTTATTCAAAGGGGTCCTTCAGCAAAACAGTTACTAGCAATGAATAGGGTAAAGTATGTGCAGTGTCCTTTGCTGGGCTACTGGCCCTCCAAGCTGATATGAAGTAAAACTAGGCTGATCTACAATGATAGGACCAAGCCAAGGCCCAGAAGCTTGTTCTAAATGTTCTCTACGGCATGTTTTGTAAATGTGGGTCAGTGATGGCACACCAGGGTGCCTGCAAGCACCACTGTAGTGGCTGAGTTTTAAAAAGGTATGGGGCTTGGGAGATAGATGACTCAGTGGTTATAGGCTTGCAAAGCCTGCCAGCCTGGGTTCAATTCCCCAGTACCATGAAAGGCCAGATGCACAAAGTGGTGCATGTGTCTGGAGTTTGTTTGCAATGGCAAGAGACCCTGGTGCACCCATATATTCTCTCTCTGCTTGAAAATTAATTTTAAAATATATTATAAAATATTTTATTTAATTATTTGAGAGAGGGAGAAAGAGGCAGAGAAAGAAAGAGATAGAAAGAGAGAGAGGGAGAGAGAAAGAATGCACCAGGGCCTCTAGCCTGGGCAAATGAACTCAAGATGCATGTGCTACCTTGTGCATCTGGCTTACATGGGTACTGGGGAATCAAACCTGGATCCTTAGGCTTTGCAGGCAAGCACTTTAACAGCTAAGCCATCTCTCCAGTCCAAAAAATATTTTTTGAGAGAGCCAGGTGTGGCACACGCCTTTAATCCCAGAAATCAGGAGGCAGAGACAGGAGGATCTCTGTGAGTTTGAGGCCACCCTGAGAATACATAGTGAATTCCAGGTCAGCCTACGCTAGAGTGAGACCCTGCCTTGAAAAAAAAAAAAAATATATATATATATATATAGTTGCAGTCAGGTTTGCATTGCTGGCAGAAATCACCCAACTAAAAGCAGCTTGTGGGAAAAAAGAGGTTTATTTTGGCTTACAGGCTCAAGGGGGAAGCTCCATGATGGCAGGAAAAATGATGGCATGAGCAGAGGGTGGACATCACCCTCTGGTCAACATAAGGTGGACAACAGCAACCGGAGAATGTGCCAAACACTGACAAGGGGAAGCTGGCTATAATACCCATAAGCCCGTCCCCAATAATGCTCTACCTCCAGGAGGCTTTAATTTCCAATTGCCGTCAGCTGGGGACACTAGCATTCAGAACACTTAAGTTTATAGGGAACACCTGAATCAAACCACCACATTCCGCCCTTGGCCCCCATAAACTGATAACCATACATTATGTAAAATGCAATGCATTCATCCAACTTTAAAAGTCCCCATATTGTTTATCAATCCTAATGATGTTCAAACAATCCCCATACTCCAAGATCTTTTAACTGAGCCATAAAACCAAAAATAATCCCCCCAAAACCCATAATGACACAGAATAAACATTAACACTGCAAAGGAAGGCATTGGACAAAGCAAAAGCAATATTCAACTAATACAAGATTTAAAACAACCAGGGCAAGCATCAACCTCTGTAACTCCAAGTCCAACAACTCTAGTCAGTGACAAATCCCCAAGTCTGATAATTCTAACCAGCAACAAGTCTCTGGAGTTCCAATTCTGCCCCTCCAGTTAGGCTACTCACAGTCCTGGAAAACTTCAGCGGGGGCCAGCAGCTTTCCTCAGAAGCCATCTCGTGGTCCTGGCATCTCCGCTGGGTCTCCACTGCAACTCACGGTCCATCCTCAATGGCCCCATGGGATCTCCATGCAGGCATCCAGCAAACCTGCTTCACACTGCCCATGGCCATTTCCAAAACACAAGACCGTGTTACAAACTCAATGATCCTCTCTTTCCTGCATTTGTTATACTCCATAATACCAGGTAGGGTGCCAATTTGTTAATCCAGGGGGGAATAAATCAGACTTTGAAGAACAGGACACTCCTTGAGCATTCAGGCCCCTTCAAAAGAGTCTGCATTCTTCCTGTTGCCCCATTGCAGGTCAGCTGGCCCAATCTCAAAGGTTGTAATCTCTCAACTGCAGCTGAATGGGTAGAGTTCACCCAAAGATTTCATTTTTTCTGTGCCATATCCCTCTGCTCACACCAGTTCATTTCTATGCAAAGTAACCCTGCACATCTTCTCAGGAGTCGGGCATAACAGTAAGCTTTTCATACAAACTGCTAGCCCAGTTCAAGCAAAGCTCTTTCTCACCCTCATAAGCTAAACCTCACAGTCCATAGTTCTTACTGCATTCAGGTCTTTCAGCTCTGACCAGAATAGTCCATCAAGCTGTACTTACAGCACTGCAAGGCATCTCTTAGGTCAAAATTTCAAATCCTTCCACATTCCTCTTGAAAATCAGCTCCAAAAGGCCAAAGCCACACAGTCAGGTGTCTAGCAACAATCCCACTCCTCGGTACCACTTTACTGTTGCAGTCAGGTTCGTATTGCTGGCAGAAATCACCCCACTAAAAGCAGCTTGTGGGAAAAAAAGAGGTTTATTTTGGCTTACAGGCTCAAGGGGGAAGCTCCATGATGGCAGGAAAAACTATGGCATGGGGCTGGAGAGATGGCTTAGGGGTTAAGGCGCCTGCCTCTTAAGCCTAAGAACGCTGGTTCCAATCTCCAGCGGTTCCAATCTCCAGGTCCCATGTTTAGCCAGATGCAAAGTGACGCAAGGGTGCAATGCCGCACTTGACCACAAGGGGGCGCACGCATCTGGATTTCATTCTCAGCAGCTGAGACACTGCTGTCGCGCCCACCTCTGTCTTCCTCTCTCTCTCTCTCTCTTTCTCTCTCTCTGTCTCTCGCCAAAAAAAATAAATAAATAATTAATTAAAAAATAAAAAATAAATAAAATAAAAAACAATGGCATGATCAGAGGGTGGACATCACCCTCTGGTCAACATAAGGTGGACAACAGCAACCAGAGAGTGTGCCAAACACTGACAAGGAGAAGCTGGCTATAATACCCATAAGCCCGCCCCCAACAATGCTCTACCTCCAGGAGGCTTTAATTTCCAATTGCCGTCAGCTGGGGAGACTAACATTCAGAACACTTAAGTTTATAGGGAACACCGGAATCAAACCACCACATATATATTGGAGAGAGACACAGAGAGAGAGGAAGAGATAGAGATGGGCGTGCCAGCAGCCTCTCAACTGCTGTGAACGAACTCCAGATGTTTCCGCCCCCTTGTGGGCAAGTGTGGCATTGTGCCCTTGTGTCACTGCATCTGGCTAAATGTGGGACCTAGAGATTGGAACTGGTGTTCTTAGGCTTAGCAGGCAGGCACCTTAACAGCTAAGCCATCTCTCCAGCCCGAAAATATATTTTTTAAAGGTGTGTCCTTTATGTATTCATAAAGTTATGTCCAAACTGGCATGGAAATGTCTGAGTCTTTAGTAGAAGTGTGTGTCAGCAAAGTGTTCAAGAATGAGTAGGAATTTGCCAAATGGCCAAAGCACTGGTCTGGGGTACTGTAGTAGAAGGAAACAATCACATTGCTTTTCAAATGGTGAGGTTTACCACTTAATATCATACAGCTGTACACAAGGCAAGAACCTGCACATCTTATAGAGGACTGCGGAGGCAGGGTAACAGGTGGAGAAAGGAAGAAACAGTTTGTCATTTACTTTCCAGAACCAAGGTCCAAGGCACCAGAGAAAATGGTGCACAAACAGCCCTGTGAGACCCAGCCCAGGCCAGAGATGGAACTCGAATACAGCTCCAAGTCGTTTCCTAGAGCCCAAATGTGGCAGCAGGAAACAACCTTTATTATTGACGAACCCTTTTAAAATGGGTCAATTCTTTTTCCTAGTTGTCTCCCCACCACAAAAAGTAGACAGAGAGAATAAGATAGGAGGATTTGGGCTGGAGAGATGGCTTAGCTTGCCTGCAAAGTCTAAGGACCCATGTTTGATTCTCCAGGTCCCACATTAGCCAGACGCACAAAGTGTCACAAGCTTGCAAGGTATCATATGCAAACAAAGTGGAGCACACATCTGGAGTTCAAATGCAGAGGCTGGAAGCCCTGGTGTGGCAATTCATTTTCTCTCTTTCTCTCTCATTAAAAATTAGTCCAGGAGCCGGGCGTGGTGGCGCACGCCTTTAATCCCAGCACTCGGGAGGCAGAGGTAGGAGGATCGCCAAGAGTTCGAGGTCACCCTGAGACTACATAGTTAATTCCAGGTCAGCCTGGGCCAGAGTGAGACCCTACCTTGAAAAACCAAAAAAAAAAAAAAAAAAATAGTCCAGGGCTGGGGAAATGGCTTAGCCGTTGAGGCATTTGCCTGCAAAGCCTAAAGACCTGACTTCGATTCCCCAGGACCCACTTAAGCCAGATGCACAAAGGAGTGCATGTGTGTGGAGTTTGTTTGCAGTGGCTGGAGGCTCTGGCACACCCATTTGCTGTTTCTCTCTGCCCCTTACTCTCTCTCAAATAAATAAATAAAACATTTAAAAAAATTTTATTTATTTATTTGAGAGAGAGAGAGGAAGAGGCAGAGAGAAAGAGAGAATGGACATGCCAGGGCCTCCAACCATTGCAAATGAACTCCAGACACATGCTCCTCTTGTGGGTCTGGCTTACGTGGGTCTTGGGGAATCAAACCGGGGTCCTTAGGCTTCGCAGGCAAATGCCTTAACCGCTAAGCCATTTCCTCAGCCCTAAATAAAATATTTTTTTAAGGTTAGGCCAGTCTGTTGGGCTTGCCTCAAAAAAAAAAAAAAAAGATAGGATTTATTTACACAGAAAAACTAGAATGGAAAACAAGATCTCAGGGATGGCGGGTTGCCAAACAAAGGGCATAAAGGTGTAAGTTAAGCTTGACTACTAGTGGCAACGGGTTGCCAATCAAGAGGTTGATGGTGCAGGTGGTTATCTCTGAACCGTTCACAGGTTTTAGGATACCAGTCAAGACTCATCTCACTGAAGCTTGGAGTCAGGCACGCAGGCAGGCAGGCAGGCGCAGGACCAGAATCTCCTAGATCTCGATGGTGCGGAAGCTCTCTCTCCACTCACCTAATTTGTCTTCAACATCAGACACGTCTGACAGGATCTGAACAAGGGTTTATATAGATCCAGGTGAGCTCTGATTGGTTGGGCTTATGCAAATGAGGTGAAAATCCCGGGGACCAATCAGGCGAGCCAGCCAACCTGGAAAGGGAAAGCACTGGCGGGCTGAAAGATGGCGTCTTCGGTTTCCTTGTTGCCATGGCTACCTCTGAGCATCCGAGCTGAGCTTTCAAAAGACATGGACGAGCGCTGAGCCCACCCGCAGCAAGGAGAGGAAAGCTGCCCCGGCTTTCAAAAAACAGGCGGCAAAACAGTTTGCGCCTGAAGTTGGGGGGGATGGTCCCGACTCCGCCTGCCATCGCCAGCGGGATTCCGCCACCCAGCCCGCTGCCTTGCCGCCTTCCAAGGCTCCGATCCCAGTGGGCTCCTCCTGCGCCTCTCAATGGCCAGCCCAGCATGTACAGTCTCCTGAGACGTCTCCGACGGTTCTCGCGTCCCCTCTCCAAGCCTGTTTCCTTTTACTGGGCGGAGTTTGGGCGAGTTTAGGAAGCGGTGTTGAGAGAAGGCACCCGCGGGCAGAGGTCGGCAGGCAGGTGGCTCGTGCTGCCCTCCCGGGCGAGGACACCCAACGAGGACACCCGCAGACCCCGGGCTTCCGAAGTGTGCTCATGTCGCGCGTCGGGAGGGGGCGGACGGCCCTGGAGTAGGAGGGAAAACGCGGACCCTGGGGATAGGGATGGAAATGAGGATGGGGGTGTGGGGCCGGGAGACGCTGCTGCAGCGCCTCCCACCGGCCACTCGGCGCAAAGGGCTGGAGCAGACCCCGCCGCTCTGGCTCCTCCTTTCCCAGGACTCGGGCGGCTCCGGGGAGGCGCGGTGTAGAGCGGCTGCCCTGCACCAGCATGGAAGGCGCGGCGGGTGACCCGTACCGGCGGCCGGCGCGGCGCACACAGTGGCTGCTGAGCGCCCTGGCACATCACTACGGGCTGGACCGCGGCGTGGAGAACGAGATCGTGGTGCTGGCCACCGGCCTGGACCAGTACCTGCAGGAAGTCTTTCATCACCTGGACTGTAGGGGAGTCGGCCGCCTGCCGCGCGCCGACTTCCGCGCGCTATGCGCGGTACTGGGGCTGCGCGCCGAAGGGCAGGACGTCCGGGACGGGGTCGCCGAGGATGCGAACTCCGAGAAGGCGGCGGCCACCGAGGACTCAGTCGCTGGGGTGGCCGGCCATGACGATGATGGCGTTGACGATGGCGACGCGGATTTGGACGAGGAGGCGCGCGTGGCTCTGTGCGCCGAGCCTCTAGAACTCACCTTCCGCCAGTTCCACGCGCGCCTCTGCGGCTACTTCGGCTCTTGCGTGGGGCCTCGGCTGCCCCGCGGCGCCCTCAGCGAGCACATCGAGACGCAGATCCGCCTGCGCCGCCCGCGCCGCCGTCGCCGCCCTCCCGGAGCATCGCGCCCGGACGGTGACCCCGACGGCCAGCGCCTGGCGCGCCTGGAAGAGGAGAACGACAGCCTGCGCGAGCTGGTGGAGGACCTGCGCGCCGCGCTGCAGAGCAGTGACGCCCGCTGCCTGGCGCTGCAGGTGCGCGGGAGTCTGGAGGTGGTGTCGCGGACCGCGCAGGAGAAGGACAGGAGGGCACCTTATCCCGGTCCAATCCTTCTCAGCTGACCTTCTCCCTGATTGTCCCGCAAGCGCCTTTCCTCAGGGAGACTTGGGGGAAAGACGGATGAAGAGAATCGCCGTGTCCTTGCAGGCTTCCTTCCTAATGAGGGCTAGAAGCTCCTTCTGCCGCTCAGCAAAAACTTCAGGGCCAGGCCTCAAGCCCAAGTGAGGAAGAAACAGGGGGACTAGCACTGAGGGACTAGATAGTCACTGGCCACCAAGACTTCACAGGGTCCAGGCCTACTTTGAGCTACTGAAGTGAGCCATTTGGGTGAGCTATAGACCCAGCCTGGTCCCCTGGGATCAACGAACAAACACTTGAGTTCAGTTCCCAGCCCAATGTTGAGAGCAGAACTGGGGGCCGAGCCCAAGCAGAAACAGCCCCTACCTGAAGTGGCCCAGGAGGAAGCTGGCTTTACGTTGGTGCCTCCTGATCCGTGGATATTGTAGAGTACAACAGAGTGACACCGGTCACGTGTGTAGCAGGGGAAGGTTAAATGAGGGAGGGTGAAGCAGGCGTGGTGGTGCACACCTTTACTCCCAGCACTGGGGAGGCAGAGGTAGGAGGATAACCATGAGTTCGAGGCCACTCTGAGACTACATAGTGAATTCCAGGCCAGCCTGGGCTAGAGCGAGACCCTATCTCACAAAACCCAAAAATAAAATAAAAGTGAGAAGGCAGGTTGCAGAATTCCTGGTTACGTGTAGAGCGCCTAGAAAGGGCTGAAAGGGTTTCCCTATCATTTCGCACTCAGGTATTTACTGGGCATACTGTGTTAGCCTGCGCTATGCTTTGGGAACACCATGGTAAACAAGACAGATCGTCCCCACTTGGGAAGGGTGGAAACACTAGCTTTGTGCTTAAGCTGTCCCTGGTATTTAGAGAACAAGGAGTCGCGTGGGTAGGCTACTGGAAGTGGGCTAAAAAGCCTTGAAGTTTGGGACTCGCGCTCACCATGAGAGCAACAGAAGCCAGCCTCGCCCTGTAGGATGATAACCAGAGCTCGGGAATGTCAGGCACAACCGGCAAATACAGGTGCCCATGGATCCCTAAGCAAGCTTTGGGTGTGCGGATAGGGTCTCGGTATGGGCCCTTACTCCCTCTCCGTTGCCCGCAGGTTGGCCTCTGGAAGAGCCAGGGCGATGCCCCGGAGGCGGCGGCGCGGGAGCTGCAGCGAGCTCAGAGCGTGCTGGCGGACGCTGAGGCGCGCGCGGAAAGGCTGCAGCGGGGACAGGCGGAGGTGAGGCGGCGCGCGGAGGAGGCCCGGGGGGCCCTGCTGCGCAGCCTGCACCGCGTGCGAGAGCTGGAGGCGCTGGCTCGGAGCGTACCCCGCCTGCAGCGCGCCGTGCAGCGCCAGGAGGCTGAGCTGAGGCGCTACAGGTGAGTGAGCGCCAGACAGGAGAGGTCCTGTTCTCCAAACCCCACTCGTGCGCGCCCGGGTTCGTTTGGCTATGCATGCATCGCTTCCATTTCTTCCTCTTTTTTCAAATATTTTGCTTATTGTTTTGTTTGTTTGTTTGTTTGTTTGTTTGTTTGTTTGTTTGTTTATGAGAGAGAAAGAGAATGGGCGCGCCAGGGCCTCCAGCTACTGCAAATGAACTCCAGACGCATGTGCCACCTTGTACATCTGACTTTGTGTGGGTACTGGGGAATCAAGCCTGGGTCCTTGGGCTTTGCAGGCAAGTGCCTTAACCACTGAGCCATCTCTCTAACCCCTTCTTCCACTTCTTACATCACTGTGGATCCCACTGCCCTCCATCCACTCCCCTGTTCACTCACGAAGTCCTCTGTGTTACTCATCATCTGTAATTTACTCTTTGATTTTCGATTTGGTACTGATAGTGCCAACAGTGACTGCTCACAGTCTGTCTGCCCAGAGCAGAGCACTTTACAGACTTAGTTCCTTTAATCCTGGGATAGCCTGATGGTGTGGATCTTGTTATGACTTCATTCTTCAGACGAGGAAACAGGTTCATAATGACCCTCAGTGCTAGCTGGACCAGGGCAGGAAGATGGACTTGAGGACCATGGTTCCAATCCTGGCAGGGCTGCTTGGCTACTAGCCTCCCCCCCCCCCCATCTTGTTTCTTGTGGACAGAATAGACTGGAGTCCCAGCAGACCAGAGTGGCTGTGAAGCTGTGAGGTCCTGCCTGGGCGATGCTGTGTACTCACTCAGTCGGTCATATGGCAGTGCAGGCCTGCTTCCCTGACCTACATTACAACTTAAACACCTCTGTTTCAGGCCCAGGCCTAGCCAGGAGTGTGATTGAACAGGGCAGACTAGACCAAAATCCCTGTCCTGAGCAGGCACCAGTAAGCATGAGACCTCCTCGGGACAAATGCTGGGGCAGAAGTCCTCATTTTTGCTCTTTCAGAAGTAGGACCTAAAAGCTGAGAAAAAAGGAACACCTCAGGCCACCATGGCACATTCCAAAAACTGAAAGAAGGCCTAGTACCACCTAGAACCTGGAAGGCGGCATAGACTTTATCATTCCCTGAGAGAACAGGGGGTGATTTGAGCAGACTGTAATCCAATAAAGAACTACACTGAGCCAGGTGCCGTGGCCCACGCCTTTAATCCCAGCACTCGGGAGGCAGAGGTAGGAGGATCACTGTGAGTTTGAGGCCACTCTGAGACTACATAGTGAATTCCAGGTTAGCCTGGGCTAGAATGAAAACTACCTCAAAAAAGAGAAAAAAAGAAAAGACTACCCTGGCTCCAGCTGTGACTGAGGTGGGAGGAAGGATGAAGAGCAGGAGATAGCCAGGACCAGCCTATATGAGCAGGCTCCCCTGAATCGAGGATGATCTGGCCCAGGCTAGAGTGGGGCAGCCCAATGGGGTAGCTTTGAACCCATGTCCTCTAAGGAGGGACCTTGTCCTTGACTTCTGAGGCACTCACAGCTGGGACAGGCTGGTTTGGCCAGTCTCCTAACAACTCTGAATGTTTAGATAGTAGCTTCCTGTTTGCATAGCTGATCAGCCACAGAGCTGAACTGGTTGGCATGAGGCCCACATCCAGCCTTGGAACTTTCTCTACAAAGAGAAATGAAGGGTCTCTCCTTTGTTTTGCCTTAAAGGCACATCGAATCCTTTACAGCATGAAAGTGGGGCAGCCACAATTCTGGGAAAGAACTTTACAGTAGAAACAAAATGGACTTTTATGCATCCACTTTGCCTTCACAAGACTGCCATACAAAGTAGAGGTCGCAATCCCCATTTTATAGACTGTGGGAAGGAAGTGAGGCTATGAGAAGTGAAACATACCTGAGGCCATGAAGCCAGAAAGTGGAAAAGTCAGGTCTGCCCGCCCCTAAAACCTGCAGTCTTTCTTTCCGCTCTACATTGCTTTGTTGCTTTGTGTTTACAAGATGGCTGTAGACCTTGCATCTGCCATTCAGGCACAAGGACAGGAAGCATTGGGAAGGGGGTATTCTCTTCCAGGGACACTGGGGGGTCTCTGTAGTCCCCACCAGAACTTGCACCTGAGTCTCACTGGCCAGAACCCTGTCACGGACTGCTCCCACCCACAAAGGGGTCTGGAGGTATTAGTTTCATTCATAGCAAAGAGGAAGTAGCCATTGCAGAGGCTCCACAGGGATACCTAGTGAGTGAGAAAACTGAGGGCCGGAGAGGAACACCTTGTGACCGTCACACCATGGGAAGTGAATGACTGTCTTGATTTTCTACTCTTTCAGCCATGCCCAGCCAGGAGGCAGACCTTCTGTGCCTATTCCATGTGGCCAAAGCTTGCAGGTTGTAGATGACTTGTCCCAAAGCTCATAGTCTTTGTTTGTTTGTTTGTTTGTTTGTTTGTTTTAATTTTAAATATTTTTATTCATTCATTTATTTATTTTTAGACAGGGAGAGACAGAGAAAGAGTGAGAATGGGCATATCAGGGCCTCCAACCACTGCAAATGAACTCCAGATGCATGCACCACCTTGTGCATCTGGCTTACGTGGGTCCTGGGAAATCGAACCTAGGTCCTTAGGCTTCACAGGCAAGTGCCTGAACCGCTAAGCCATCTCTCCAGCTCAAAGCTCATAGTCTTTGAAAAGAGGAAAGGGGGAGAATCAGAATAGCTATATACACTTGACTGAGCACCAGCTGTATGCCAGGCATCTTCTCCATGTCAGTGCAGCAGAGCCTGGACCAGCCTGAGAGAAAAGTCATTACTGTCTCACATGGGACAAAGCCAGGCCACAGAGAAATCATGTGTCGGCAGGGCCCAGCAAAGAAGTAACGCGGCTCAGTGCCACACCCCCAGGATGTCCCTGGTAACGTTCACATTCCTGTTTGGGTTCATTCACCCTAGAAATGTCCACAGTATATCTTACAAGCTGGAAGGTGTATTAGATTGTGTGGCTAAGACCAAAAGTCCTGGCATTGGTGGAAGAGAAATTCATTTTGGCTCAGTCTCAGGCAAGCATTTTAACCACTGAGCCATCTTCCCAGCCATTGGCTCAGGCCATAGGTCTTGTCTCCACTGAGTCTGGGCAGAATGTGGTGCTTGCAGGAGCATGTAGCAGAAGCTGCTTGCCTCATAACCACCAGGAAGCAGAGAGAGGACTACAGGAAGGGGCCAGGGTTTAGATGCAACCCACACAGACATGCTTCAGTAACCTACTTCTTCCAACCAAGGCCCCATCTCCTCTCACTCACTGCCTCCCAGTAATACCACAATCAAAGGATTACTCCATTGATTAGCTCAAAGTCCTCAAACTCCAGTAACTTCCCCCAAACCCATCAGCTGGCCATGCAGCCCCCAACATATAAGTCTATGGGGGGGGGGCTTTTCATATGGAAACTATGACAGGAGGGCTGCAAGCTACATGCTACCCACTGCTTCTGCATTTCAAGTGCTATCCCCTTCTCTGTGCTGAATGGGGAAGGAGGGGCTTGCAACCAGAGGAGGAAAGGACCTGTTATGTCAACTTCTCCCAGGAAGATGCAAATGTCTATTCACCCCAGGTTGGGGTTCAGCTTGGGGTTGCCTTTTATCTATGTTCTTTTGGGCCTGTGTCCCTAAGTGTCTACAAACAAAGGCTATCTGGCTCCTAATCTCTATCATTGGGATAGCCATCAAGAGAGGTCTCATGCAGCTGGAGAGATGGCTTAGCAGTTAAGGCACATGCTTGCAAAGCCTCAGGACCCTGGTTCAATTCTCCAGGTCCCACGTAAGCCAGATGCACAAGGGGGAGCGCATGTCTGGAGTTCATTTGCAGAGGCTAGAGGCCCTAGTGTGCCCATTCTCCCTCTCCCCCTCTCACTTTCCCTCTCTCTGTCTCTAATAAATAAATAAATAAATAAAACCTTTAAAAGCCAGGCGTGGTGGCACACATCTTTAAGCACAGCAGAGGCAGAGGTAGGAGGATCGCCATGAGTTTGAGGTTGCCCTGAGACTACATAGTTAATTCCAGGTCAGCCCTACTTCGAAAAACAAAAACAAAAAAAAAAGTCTCATTGAGTGTTACAACTCAAGGTCCTTGGCAGGCTTCAAGAGACCAGCCAAGAAGAGCTGAAGTAGTGGGACCGCCAGAGCAACAGTAGGTCCCCTAGGAACAAGAGATGGAAGCTGATGAGGCAGAAGGTCCTATTGGATCTCTCACAGAGAGGCAAGAGAGTCCAGGCCCTGAGAACACAGGATAAAAACAGCTCCAGGCATGCAGATCCTGCAGAGGCAGGATCAAGTTCAGTGCCCAGAACACAAGCAGCTCCAGGGGCTTTCAAAAGTAGGGACTGATGTAGGAGCCCTGGTGCAAGCAGCTCTAGGGGCCTCGGATCCAGCAGCCCAAGCAGCCCTTGGTAGCCAGAGCCAACTGGTTCCTGAAGTTCTCTGAGAGAGTTTTTTCTCTTTGGAGTTGGATGGATCTATAGGCTGAGGAGCTGGGGCCAAGGACTGGGAGTGGGGGGAGGGTTATGTACATATAGCTGATTGGTACATGCAGATAAGGTACATGCAAATAAGATGAAAAACACGAGGACCAATCAGAAAAGCCAGTGGACCCACCAAAATTTGAATTTCTCACCAAGGGGTGCACCTCTTATTACCATGGCCACTGCCAAGTAGCAGCCTGGAAAAAACGGCTGGGCATGGAGCAGCAGCAGCAGGAGTGACCACTCACACTCCACCCATTACAGGGAAGGGTCCTTTGCTCCCAAGGCAGTCAGTGATGGGCAAGTGGCGCCCACGAGTCAAAATGAGTGCATGCAGATGACCATGATGTTTTGACAAAAGGTTTTCCCATACTCCTCCAGCCAGCAATGATCTACCTGCTGCCAGAAGCCCCTTTCCCATGTCGGTTCCATCCAATCTTTTTTTTTTTTTTTTTTTTTGGTTTTGCGAGGTAGGGTCTCACTCTGGTCCAGGCTGACCTGGAATTCACTATGTAGTCTCAGGGTGGCCTCAAACTCTCGGCGATCCTCCTACCTCTGCTTCCCGAGTGCTGGGATTAAAGGCGTGCGCCACCACGCCCGGCTTTCCATCCAATCTTTTAACCCATGAGTCAATATACCCTTTTCAACCAACTGGGGGTGAAAACCTGCATCTGTGGTGATCTCATACAGTCGCTGTCCTCTACACAACAGTGTTACAGCCCTTCACACAGCACTGACATCATGTCTGGTGCCATAAGCTCTGTGGAGGTGATTTAAGGTTCACAAAAGGATGTGTGTGGGTTCTGTGCAAATATTATATTATGCTAGAGGCTGAATATCTGTGGATTTTGGTATCCTTGGAAGGTTCTAGAACCAAGCCCCTGTGGACACTGATGATTGGACTTATTTTAGTCTCTTGGATTACTTGAGTATCTGAGCCTCCTCGGGTGTTTTACATCTGTGGGCTTTGTTGTGATGGTGAGTTCCTGGTATGCTGTGTATTTTTTTTTTTTTTTTTTGAGGCAAGCCCAACAGACTGGTCTTTTTATATGCAAGAGAGTGTAGCCGGGCATGGTGGTGCTTGCCTTTAATCCCAGCACTCGGGAGGCAGAGGTAGGAGGATTGCCATGAGTTTGAGGCCACCCTGAGACTACATAGTGAATTCCAGGTCAGCCTGGGCTAGAGTGAGACGCCACCTCAGAATAAATAAATAAATATTTTTAAAAATATAGTAAATAGGGGATTGGAGAGATGGCTTGGTGGTTAAGGCATTTGCCTACAAAGCCAAAGGATCCCGACTCAACTCTCCAGGACCCACGTTAGCCAGATGCACAAGGAGCAGAAGCATCTGGAGTTCGTTTGCAGTGGCTGGAGGCCCTGGTGCACCCATTCTCTCTCTCTCTCTGCCTCTTTCTCCCTCATAAATAAATAAATAATAAATAAATAAATAAATATTAAAAATACAGTAAGTAGGGCTGGAGAGATAGCTTAGTGATTGAGGCACTTGCCTATGAAGCCTAAGGACCCATGTTTGACTCCTCAGATCCCACGTAAGCCAGACGTACAAGGTGATGCATGCGCAAGGTCACACATGTGCACAAGTTAGTGCACTCTCTAAAGTTTGATTACAGTGGCTGGAGGCTCTGACATGCCAATTCTCTCTCATACACACACATATACTCACTCTCTCTCCTAAAAAAAAAAGTCCAAATAAATAAATAAATAATTTTTCTGACCTGAGCCACACCCATCCCTGACCCACCACTAGTACCCAAGACCTGGAATGTGATTGACTGGAGTCATGTGTTTCTTCTAGACCAATTACTGGCCCTCTGGTTGACCAAATCAGATATGTTTGTGTCCTGGCCCTGTCTGAGACACAGGGACCAAGAGAAGGGGGGAGTTAGTTCTCTAAAGAGCAGTGTCCTTGAGCCCAGTGTGGTGGCACACACACCTTTAATCCCAGCACTCAGGAGGCAGAGGTAAGAGGATCACCATGAGTTTGAGGCCAGCCTGAGACTACATAGTGAATTCCAGGTCAGCCTGGGCTAGAACGGAACCCTGCCTAGAACAAAAAAAAAAAAGTGAGAGAGAGGCTGCTGTAGGCTGTGGTGGACTTTGTTCCCCTCTTTTCTGCCCTACTGTGTGGAGCCTGGCTAAGAACCTGGCCCAGGAAAAGCTGGGGTGCCACATATCAAAACAGGCCACACCACAGGAAATCATGCTGAGCAGGCTGTGAGGAGGCAGATGGTGGACTGGCAGAGACTTCTAGAAGTGCTGAGTGGGCAAGTGCTTCTGAAACAACCAGTCTGGAGAAATGGCCACCCACAGTCAGGCCAAGTGGGTGTATAATGGGGATTCTTTCTCTCTTTCTCTCTTTCTTTCTTTCTTTCTTTCTTTCTTTCTTTCTTTCTTTCTTTCTTTCTTTCTTTCTACCTTCCTTCCGTATGTATGTATGTATTAATGAGCAGAGAGAGAATTAGAATGGGTATGCCAGGGTTTCTTGCCACTGCAAATGAACTCCAGACACAAGCGTCACTTAGTGTATCTGGCTTAATGTGGGTACTGGGAATCAAATCCCCAGCTGGCAGGCTTTGTAAAAGAGCAGCTTTAACCACTGAGCAGTCTCCCTGGCTTTGGCACAAGGGTACTTTACCTCTTCCTAGTTTTCTATCAGAAACAGCATTGAGTTTTTCTTCATTTGACCAAAATCTTTGAAGGAACCCAGGGTCCCTGTGCTGTCCAGGAAATAATGGAAGCAACACCGATGAGACAGTCTTGCCCTCTGGGCTCACATCCAGTGAAGGCAATAGCAGGGGCAGCTGAACAGCACACTTGGGTCCTGGAGACTGATGTCCCAGGTCCTGGGCAGCAAGGCTGGCTTCCCACTCTGTGGTCATGTCATCTTCCCTCTCAGTCACTGCCTCAGTTTCCCCTTTCTATCATGATACATGAGACTGTGTGACAGTGCTCCCCCAAGGACTACCTTTTTACCTCAGTTTCCTCGATACAGGCCCTGTCTCCAGGGCCATAGCATATGAGTGTAGGGATGCCTCCACCCATCCCATGCAGCTCCACTCAGAGGTGACACTGGAATTCAGACCTGTGCCAGGCAGAGCATAGAGCTGGCTCAAGCTCAGAGGATCTGTGTCACCTGCAGAGAGATGAGCCAGTTGGAACATGATTCAGATGGGTGAACCACACAAGATGGGGGGACA
The DNA here is from genome assembly GCA_004027895.1 of Orientallactaga bullata. Lineage (NCBI taxonomy): Eukaryota > Metazoa > Chordata > Mammalia > Rodentia > Dipodidae > Orientallactaga > Orientallactaga bullata. Next base: position 10,696 of record PVKW010028464.1, on the reverse strand, counting down.
AGGAGGGAGCCCTGGTTGCTGTCTTTGTGGCCTCGGAGTCCTGAGTCCTCCTCTTCTTTATTTATTATTATTGTTGTTGTTTTTGTTTTGTTTTATTGTTTGTTTTTCAAAGTAGGGTCTCACTCTAGCCCAAGCTGACCTGGAATTCACTATGTACTCGAACTCACAGCAATCTTCCTACCTCAGCCTCTCGAGTGCAGAGATTAAAGGCTTGTGCCACCATGCCCGGATTTGTTGCACCCCACGTTGGGCACCTGTTGCCGGTGCTTTTTTCCTCCACCACCGGCAGGTAGAGCGGAAGAGAGAGAGAACCGGGCCAGCCGCTTCTCTCGAGGCTGAGCGGGAAGGCGGGTGTCACAGCTCAAAAAACCTCCCCAAGCCACCGGGGAAAAGAAAGCCACATTGAGCCGGAAGTCTGTCTGGCGGAAAATCTCTCCTTTATTGTCATGGGGAGGTATTTATATATTTTGAGGAAGGGTGGGAAAAAGGATGAGAGAAAGGTGTAAGGGCCAATATTATTTCACCACGTCAGCAGCAGCTGGGCGGAGGCAGTTTCAGCTTAGGTGCTGAGTCACTCCAAGGACAGGTCGCGAAACTCTACTCAGGCTCCGGAAGCTCGACTAGGCCTCACAAGAAGCCAAGTACAGGTAAACTCTGGCTGGGCTCACCACTAGGCTTCACACCGGGCAGGGCCCAACACGGATTAACTCTTTTTTTTCTTTTGGTTCCTGCTCCTCTTCTGTCCAAGCTCAGCCCAGCACTGCCCCTGGACAACTGCCCTGGCCTCCTACTCACTACCTAGCTCCCTCCTGGCCACTGACCACATACATAGGGCCAGAGTGGGCTTCTAAGCACCCAAGGAAGCTGTGTGGCTTCTCTGATCATAGCCTTTGGTGGCCTCCTGACCATGGTCCTCACGGCCCCAAGTAATCCAGCCTCTGCCCTCCACTCCACCAGGACCCAATGCATGGCAGCTGCCAACCCTCCCGTCCCTCAAGCCCACCACACTTTCTGCAGCTCCTGGGCCAGGCTTCCTGTTTGCCACATGGTGCCTGACCCATCCACATGATCCCACAGGCCTTGGCTAGATGCTCCACCCCACCAATGGCCACTCCTTGATGTCTCCACAGCCTGTTCTTTCCCATCTTCCTTCAAGTCTGTCTCCCAGGGGAAGGTAAACATGAGGCCAGGGGCCAATTACTAAGTACAGAACCACTCACAATTCACCAATGGGGAGGTCAGAATGGTGTCAGCTGTGGGCTACAGGCCTGGAGGGCAGCAGATCCACACAGCTCGGGAGACTGCTGGATGCTCCCTAAGCATCTTTCAGGAAGGGGCAGCAGGAAGACTTAAGAGATGCCCCAGCTGGGCGTGGTGGCACATGCCTTTAATCCCAGCACTCAGAGGCAGAGGTAGAAGGATCACAATGAGTTGGAGGCTACCCTGAGAATACAGAGTGAATTCCAAGTCAGCCTGGGCTGGAGAGATGGCTTAGTGGTTAAGGCATTTGCCTGCAAAGCCAAAGGACCTCAGGTCAATTCCCCAGGACCCACATAAACCAGATGCACAAGGTAGTGCATACATCTAGAGTCCGTTCTCAGTGGCTGGAGGCCCTAGTGTGCGCGCGCTCTCTCTCTCTCTCTCTCTCTCTCTGCCTCTTTCCCTCTCTCGCTCTCTCAAACAAACAAATAAATAAATGAGAGAGAGAGAGATGCCCCAGTGGACGACCTAGGCCAACCCCCACCCTCCCCACTTCATGGCATATTTGTGGCGCCTCAGCAGTGCCCTGCTCCAGGTCTCTCCTTCTGCTCTTGTTCTCTGGTTTTCACATGAGGGTCTCAACTTCCTCAAGATTTCTCAGTTCAGGAAATGCCTTGCAGCAAAGGAAACCACAGTGTAGAACTTCCAGCACTCCAGGGCAGGGCCAGGGATGCCCACACCCACCTGAAGGAGTTGGGTGATGTCATCAATCTAGGTGTCCTGTCAATCCAGAAGATCCCAAGACACCAAGTGGCTCAGAGAGGTGGCAGTAGAGCAACAGCACCTCTGGCCTTTTCCTTTCACACCAGAAGAGGCCGAGCCTGGGCTAGGACGGTCTCTCAGAGCATCCCCTTAGCCTTGGTGAAGTGCTGTTGCATTATAGGAATCAATGAGTCAGTGAGAATAATCAGGCAAAATCCACGTCAGGAGAGGGAGAGAGCCTTTATTCACGCGTGGACCTCTGCTGGCCAATACCAAAAACCTGACAGAGGCCCTGAACTCAGATTGTGTTGAACTTATCTACCTTTTACAAGCCTTTGTCTGAATTCTCCCACGGTTAGAGAGGGGAGAGATTTACATCCATAAGTGTAGGGTTCTGTCAAATAAGATTAAGTACCGGCGGCTGTCTCCTGAGATTAGGTAGTTACATGTTGTCCAAAGGGGTCAGGCTCAGAGTCACAGAATTCTTGTTAGCTACCATCAGAGGAATCTCCCTCACTGCAGTTTCAGAGGCGGGAAGTGCAACATCTATTGCTTCACTGGAAGTTCTAGGTACATTTACATGTCTTCTAGATACATTGGTTATATTCCATCTATACTAATTTAATAAGCTGGGAACATTAACTATATGGCATTCCTTCAATAGTGGCATATCCCTTGGTCCTAGCAGTGTGTGGCTGCCTATTGACATTGCGGAGGCAACTTGCAGATGTATTAGGGCTGTGTTCACTTGACTTTACATAGAGGAGGTGACCCTGGGACTGCTAAACATCACAAGCAAGGCTGAGACTTCTGAGTAAGATGTCCTATCTATAGACAGAGCTGCCTGCACCACGCTGTGTGCTCGGGGTCACCTGCCACTCTCCCTTCACTGAGTTTCAGCAAGGCATGGTGGGTCCCCACACTCACAAAGGCCATCTCTCTCCTGGTGGTGAAGCCTTGCTGGAGCTGGCCTCAGAAGAGACATAAGTGAAGGTGGTTGGCCTCTACTACCCACCCCCTGGCTGGACCATGACTATGGGGATAACATGGCTGCAGGACATGGGCCAGCATTTCTGAACACCCACTACGTGTGAGGCACCTCCAAGGGATGCTATGAGGTTTAGCCTTGATGATATTTTAATTGTTTTTTGTTTTGTGTTCAAGGTAGGGTCTCGCTCTAGACCAGGCTGACCTGGAATTCACTATGTAGTCTCAGGGTGACCTTGAATTCACTGCAATACTCCTACCGCTGCCTCTCGAGTGCTGGGATTAAAGGTGTGCGCCACCACACCCAGCCCGTGATGATGTTTTAAACTGCAGGTCACACAAAGCCCAACTCAGAATGGCTTAAATAAAAATTGGGTGCAGCCGGGCGTGGTGGCACACGCCTTTAATCCCAGCACTCGGGAGGCAGAGGTAGGAGGATCGCCGAGAGTTCGAGGCCACCCTGAGACTACATAGTGAATTCCAGGTCAGCCTGGACCAGAGTGAGACCCTACCTCACAAAACCAAAAAAAAAAAAAATTGGGTCCTTGGGCTGGAGAGATGGCTTAGTGGTTAAGTGCTTGCCTGTGAAGCCTAAGGACCCCGGTTCGAGGCTCAATTCCCCAGTACCCACATAAGCCAGATGCACAAAGTGGTGCATGCATCTGGAGTTCATTTGCAGTGGCTGGAGGCCATGGCGTGCCCATTCGCTCTCTGTCTGCCTCTTTCTCTCTCTGTCTGTTGCTCTCAAATAAATAAATAAACAAATAAACCAAAAAAAAATTTTTTATTGTGTCCTTAAATATAAAGCCTAGTGGTTGGGGAGATGGCTCAGTGGTTAAAGGAACTTGCTTGCAAAGCCTGCCGGCCCAGGGTTCAATTCCCTAGTCACCCATGTAAAGCCAGATGAGCATTTGTTTGTAGGAGGAGGAGATACCACCCATACACATACACTCACACATACATATAGACATATACATGCATATATACATACATACATGAATATATATATGTGTGTATGTATATATATATATATATATATATATATATATATATATATATATGGACATATACATACATACATACATACATACATACATACATACATTCATTCATTCCAGGGAAGAGAAGATTGGCAACAAAGTAATTTTTCAAGAACCCACTTCTCACCCATACAGTATTGTTAAAAATAAATAAATAAATAAAAAGAACCCACTTCACTTCTCCATCTTTTTACTCTCTTCCTTAAATCATTTTGCCTTGAAAAACCCCTTGTGGTCACAGGATGGTTACCATGGCCTCAGGTATCAATCACTGATACATCTACAGGCAGAAAAATGAATGAATGCTCTTCCTTGGATTGCCCTTTTCCCCAAAGGTCCTACTGGCAGATTTCTCCTCACTTCTCATTGGCCAGAATCATGTTGCCTGCTTCTTCCTAAACCAATCCCTGGCAAAGAGAAGAATTCATAATTAGCTTAGACCAATCACATCTCTTTTCTGGAGGCCGAGAGCCGCTGAGGTAAGAATTGAGGCTATGGAACAACACGGTTGGGTGTGACTGTTTGGATGGTGTGTTTGGTATTGCAACCATAACAAACTAAGTGGCTTGAAAGGCCACCCACCCACGACCTCACAGTCTGTAAACCAGATGTCCAGGCAGGCTGGGCTGGTTCTCAGCTTAGGCTGCCATGAAGCCACAGTCCCAGTGTCCTTGGCTGGGTTGGAGGCTCCAGGGAAGAATCTGCTGCCAAGTCGCTGAGGTGTGGCCAGGGTTCAGTTCTTTTTAATTTAATTTTAATTTTTTATATATTTTTATTTATTTATTTGCAAGCAGCAGAGAGAGAGAATGGGCACTCCAGGGCCTCTAGTCACTGCAAATGAACCCCAGATGCATGTGCCTCTTTTGTGCATCTGGCTTTACATAGGTAATGGGGACTCGAACTTGGGTCATTAGGTTTTGCAGGCAAGCACCTTATCTGCTGAGCCATCTCTCCAGCCCAACTTCTTTTTTATTTATTAAATATTTATTTATTTATTTGGCTTTTTGAGGTAGGGTCTCACTCTAGTTCAGGCTGACCTGAAATTCACTATGTAATCTCAGGGTGGCCTCAAACTCACAGCTATCCTCCTATCTCTGTTCCTACCTCCTACCTCCCAAGTTCTGGAGTTAAAGGCATTCGCCACCACACCTGGCTTATTTATTTATTTAAGAGAAAAAGGTGGAGAGAGAGAGAGAATGAGCGCCCCAGGGCCTCTAGCAACTGCAGACTAACTCCAGACACATATGCCACCTTGTACCAATGACTTATTCGGGAACTGGGGAATCAAACCTGGGTTCTTAGGCTTCAGAGGCAAGTGCCTTAACTGCTAAGCCATCTCTCCAGCCGAACTTCTTTTTTATTTATTTTTATTTTGTTTTTTCGAGGTAGGGTCTCACTCTAGCCCAGGCTGACCTGGAATTCGCTATGTAGTCTCAGTGTGGCCTCGAACTCATGGTGATTCTCCTACCTTTGCCTCCCGAGTGCTGGGATTTTTTTTTTTTATTTGAGAGAGAGAAAGAGACAGACAGAGAGAGAATGAAGACACTAGGGCCTCCAGCCACTGCAAACGAACTCCAGATGCATGTGCCCCCTGGCTTACGTGGGTCCTGGAGAGTTGAACCGGGATCCTTTGGCTTTGCAGGCAGATGCCCTAACCACTAAGCCATTTCTCAAGCCCTATGTTTTATTTTTAAAATATTTTATTTTTTTTGAGCAAAGAGAGAAAAAGAGAAAATGGGTGTGCTAGGGCCTCTTGCCACTGTGAAAGAACTTCAGATGCATGTGCTACTTTGTGCATCTGGCCTAATGCTGGTACTAGGGAACTGAACCCAGGCCTTTGTAAGGAAGTGTCTTTAACCACTGAGCCATCTTCCCAGCCCAGGGTTCAGTTATCTGTGCCTATAGTACTGAGAGCCCCTGTCTCCTTCTGCTCCCCAACCCAAGTAGGCCCCTCAATCTTCCAACTCTGACCTGACTCTTCCTCATTCTTCCTTCCTCTTTCCTACCAGTCAGGAGTAGGGTCTGTTGTTGAGGGACTTAAATTGAGGTCAACTGTGTCAAGCAATGCCACACCACCTCACAAAGAGCTTCCCATCGGGGGTGGCATCTCAGGGGCTTTTCCTAAATGTTCCATTCACCCCGGCCACAACCACAGGGCTTCCAGTGAGCTGGACAATTTCCAGGACATAAGGCCAGACAGGTGACAAGAGTCACTGAAGGCTGTGCCCATCAGTGCCTCCAGTGCACAAGACAGAACCCGGTGCTGCCCAGTGGAGAAGGGAAGGAGTTGGCTGTCAGGCACCCATGAGCTAACCACAGCAGGTAGGTTGTGGTCTGAGCCTAGAAAGCAAGGTTCAGGCTGAGGGCCACCCCTTCATGTTTGTCCCTTGCCAGCCAGCTCAGAACACCACCATGTGCTCCCCTTAGGGCGCAGCTGAAGATAACTCTTTGTCATACTCAGGCACTCCCTACAGTCCTGTCCACGTAGCCCAAGTTTTAGCTCCATATCCATGGCTGTACAGTGCTGACCTAAGCGAAATGATAGAGTCCCTCCAATGATAAAACCCTTCCTCTTCCCTCTTCTCCCCTCCCCTCTGCTCTGTTCCTCTCCCCTCTTCTCCTCCCCTCCTCTTCTCTCCCCTCTTCTCTTCTCCCTTCCTCTTCCCTCCCCACCCCTCCTCTCTTCTCCCCTCCCAAGACCTGAGCCTTGTTTGCCACGTGTATTGTAGTGCATGTATTATTTAATAAGTATTCTCCTGTACATTGACTCTCTCCTTTTACTTTTCTTTTTGCCACACTGGGGTTAGAATCCTGGTCCTCACACATGTTAGGCAAACTTCCATTGAGCTGAGCCCACAGCATAGCTTAAATAATTTTAAAGGAAGTTATGTATCACTGGGTAAAGCTAAAGTCAATGTGCTCCTTATTTTTAGGGGACATTGAAATAAGTGCTTAGCTTGAAAAAAATAAAATGCATACAACCTCCCTAGTTGTCTGAGCATCCCCTAAACTGACCCCAAACAACAGCCAAGGCAGGCACTGCACACACTGAACACCGTGACATTGTCACAGGACCCCAGGGTAGAGCACCCAATCATTGTTTACTGATGAACAAGTGGGAAAAATAAAATGAGGCGACTAAGAGAGTGGGAGGAAATTGTGGAGGTCACATACAGCAGATCCACAGTCCTGCAGGGTGGGACTTCTGAGGTGTCTCTGTATCACAGAGCCAAGGGAGGAGTGTGTCACATGTCGCTGGGAACTGCCAGGATGGAAGAGAGGAAGGGGAACATCTGGCCCTCTTCAGTTTGTGTAAGGACCTGGGCTGGCAGCCAGATGTGGCCATGAACTGCAGCATGGAAGCCATCAGAGGCTCTTCCAGGACTCCAGCAGTATGCACATGTGACCAGCTGGAGGGGTCTGTCAGGAAGGGAGGCATGAGGGAGAGTGGTGGCCCCAGGGCCCATGTTCCCAGCCCAGGGAGCCTTGAGGGGGGTGCTCCAGCAATGCTCTCTGAGCCATGGCATCCCCACACCCTTGAAGCTTCTACAGGGAGCTATAGAGTACAGCAGGGGAGCCCCTCGGGGTTGCCAGAGAAGCAGTGAGTCTGCAGAGCTAGCTATGGAGGAAGCAGTTAAATCCTAGTTACCAAACAAGAGCCACCCCCCCCACACACACACACACACACCAACAGCTCTGCCTCTGTAACCACTCTTTCTTTGCTCTTGGAAAATTCCAGAGTATGTCCTCACCTAGCTGCCTTCCCATGACCCTGCTGCTGTCCGTGGGCTTCCTCTTCCCAACACCATGCGTGTGACCTGTAGTCTCCTGATGCAGACAGCAGCTGGGCCACCTCACTCCAGGGCTTCCTGTCTCTTTGTGAGGCCTTGGGGGCAGCCTGGAGCCAGCCCCTGGAGGAGATCTGGGCTCTATTTCTGAGGAGGGCAGGTTGCTCGCTTGGGCTCTCTGTCTCCATTTCCTTCTCTGTGAGAAAGACGATGGTCTAAGCTACTGCTGTGGTTTAAATGTGAAAGTAGCTCCCACAGGCTTGTGTGTTAGGATGCTTGGTTCCCAGATGTTTTGTGAGCTTGTACAAACTTTAGGGTGTGGCTGGAGGAATTGGTCAACCAGGAGCCAGCCCCACTTCAAGCTCCAGTCTCTGCTTCCTGGTCAGCCAAGTTACCTCACATTTCCCACCACCAGAGAGCCACACCACCATGCCTTCCTTGCCACAATATACAGTTGCCCTCAAACTGTGAGAGAAAATAAAACCTCCCTTTGGTTGTCTCTGCTAGCTACCTCCTGGGTGGTTGGGAGGGAGGCGTTTAAGAACTGACAGAAGTATCTACATTTCATTATCCAGAATTCTTTGAAAGGATGAAAGTGTCTGCAGAAAATTGTGCCTTGAATCCCATTCTCTACAATGGCTTTTCATGGCCCTGTGATATCTGCAAGGGTATTGGAGTGAATCTGGCATTTTTTTTCTGGGCTGTGGGAGGTTGGTTTGCTAGGATGGTGATGGTGGGCTATAGATGCCTTACCTGTCTGCAAAATGAGGAGTTGGAAAAGGAGGGCCCACTTCCCAACACCTGTCTATCCCCTACCCACAGGTCAGAGGAGACTCACTCTCCAAACCCCTCACGAGCTGACACACAGCCAGGAGACAAGAGTGTCGAAGCTGGGTCCAGTGAGACCAAAGACCCAGATGCCGCTGCAGAGGACGCTTGGCAGTCAGACAGCAGCTCTGGGAGCAGAGCCCCAGATCAAGGTCTGTCCCCACCTGCCAGCCTTGCTATGCTGCCAAGCCCACAATCAATGTGACTGTGTCTCGGCCTTCAAGGTGCTGTGACATGACATCTGCCATCGGGCCCCATGCAGAACCCCACCCCACTGTTCAGGCTGCTTTCCCATGGCCATGCGAACCCGGATCTTGGGAATCTGGTGGGTGGAGGGACCACTAGGAGGGGCTCACGTGCTCAGCCTGGCAGGTTTACATTCTTCATCCCCATCCTCAGAGCCCCTCGTCTGCCCCTACCTTGGGCACCAGAACAATGTAGATGACAAAATACAAGAGTGACAGAAGGGAAGGGAAGGAGGGGGGGGGGTAATCATTGTAAAAGTTGCTCACCATGTTTCTCTCTGTCTCAGAAAACAAATCCCTGTGTACCTATCCAGAGCCAGGGTTCCCAAGCCCACTGGGCAAAGAGCTCCTCCGGTTTTTAAACTATGTTTGGTGATGCAAACCTCCCAGGTTAAAGGGCAGGCACTGGCTCACATAACTTGAGCCTGTAGTTTGGGGCAGCCTCTGAGGCCTGGCTAGGGCCCCAGCATCAACCCACTCTCAGCAGACTGTTCTTCCTGGGTCCAGCCCACATCCTAGCCCCAAGCCTGAGGCTCAGAGGGGTGTGGTCTGCATGTCTCTTAGCCTGACTCTTACTGGCTCCCACAGGGTCTCCTCAGGGTCCCCCACCCTTCCTGAAGCTTCACTGTGGCCAAAGCAGTCTACTTTTAACTGGCTCAGCCTGACTCACATATCCAGGGCTTGAGTGGAAGTGGGCTGGGGTCCTTGAAGAGATTCAGGGCTGTTATGGGAATGGGGAGTGAGGCTAGGCAGCAGGACAGGGCAATCTCAGCAGACCCCATTCAAGACAGAGCCCACCAAGACCTGGCACTGTTGGGACCATAGATCACATACCAGATACCCCATCTCCAAAGGTGAGAGTGGAAAATATTCCTGACCTAGAGCCATCGCCCTCCCCAGCACGATCCCGCTGCTCCCTGACCCAGATCACATGTCCACGCTTCCCAGTGAGGCTACAGACACACCCCTGCTTGTCACCTTAGAAAGCAGAGAAAGTGAGGCTGTCACTGTGGATGTCCCTGTTGACTCCCCAGGGAGAGGACAGTGCCACCATGGTGGCCTTACCCCTCAGGTATTTCTCAGGGAAAGCTGATGGGTCCCCATGCCACGTCCCACGTCCCCACGTCTTATGCGTCTCCAGCAGAACATGAGAACCTCTTCCGCTCTGTGGAGGGTCAGGCTGCCTCTGAGGAAGAGGAGGAGAAAGAGGAGATGTGGCTGAAGGAGCAGAGAGCCTTGGAGACCCAGGCCAAGGAGAGGCTGGGGCTGCCCTCAGGCTGCAGGAGCAAGTAGGTGCCCATCAGCCCCCCTGGGAGTGGGGAGCAGAAATCCCAGACAGGAAACAGCTTCTCCCCAAGGTCCCTTTGTATGCCACAGCTTGAACATGGGACTTGGCCCCTGTCAGTCCATCTGGTAGTGATAGCGCTAGAGGTGATAAGACATCCCAACGAGGGCCAGACTGAGCAGATGACTTTCAGACCCCATCAGCCATCACTCCATTAGCCACTATCCCAAGACCTGCTCCATCCAGTCCATCACTCTTGGGAGGGCCACACTGTCACTCCCTACAACACAGTTCACAGCTCCCCAACCCCAATTCAGGTTCTTTCTCAATTCTCCACTGGTTTAGTCCTTGCTACCAGCCTGGAGATAAAGATCCGTCCCTCCTCAGACAAGTCTCCTGCCTTCTCTGGTCCTTAGTTTCATCTTGTTATATTGCAAAGTGCTGCTGGATTTCTGGGGTTGTAACTGATTGATTGATTGTATCCACGGCAGCATGTATAAAGCACCTACTATGTGCCAGGCAAAACCTGGAACACTAAGAAAATCATAGACAAGGCCGGGC
>PVKW010028463.1:6928-27697 GCA_004027895.1 Orientallactaga bullata | reverse complement strand
CTCCCTCCCTTCTTTCCTTCCTTCCTTTCTTTCTTTCTTCTTTTTTTGCGGTAGAGTCTCACTCTAGCTCAGGCTGACCTGGAATTCACCATGTAATCTGAGGGTGGCCTTGAACTCATGGAGATCCTCCTAACTCTGCCTCCCGAGTGCTGGGATTAAAGGCGTGCGCCACCATGCCCGGCCAATGCAACTTTTAAAATAATTTTTTTCCTGCCTTCTGGCACTGTAAAATGCTTCTGGCTCCTCTTGTAAATGTCCTGTTTCCAGTCCCAGAACAGCTGTTCTCCAAGGAATTGAGTTCCTTTTGTTGGGAAGTTGTATCAGAGACCAACCTTGGAGCCGGACATGGTAGCAGATACTTGTAGTTGCATTGTTGTGGAATCTAAAGCAGGATTGTGAGTTCGAGGCTAGCCTGGGCTATCTAGCAATACCTGTGAAAACTCCTCACACAGGGCCCAAGGTCTGTTACTGAGGTGTATTTGTTGTTTCTGGGGTACTTTTGCCTCCAGGCTCTCTCATCAGAGAAATCAGGAGGCACATGTGTCTAGACAAATATGAATATATAGGGGTACATATGTTTCTATATTTGTGTACATATTTATGCATGACTATGTACCCACATTAAGATAAATGTTAATTCATACTGAAAAATTATTGTACTCGTTGTGATGTGTATCACTCTAGTTTCTCCTGTGTATCTGGAAATTCACTGCAACCGTGGGAAGAAATGTGGCTCCATTTTTCCACCTTCCATTTGCTTCATTATTCAGTTTCATTTTCCAGATGTGGCAATGTTTGAATTGATAACCCATGTTGTCATGAGAAAACACTTTTTCACTAGTGTCCACCATGTATGTGTAGTTCCCTTTCTTTCTTTCCCTCCCTCCTTCCTCCCTCCCTCCCTCCCTCCCTCCCTTCCTTCCTTCTTTCTTTCTTTTGGTAGGGTTTCATTCTAGCCCAGGCTGACCTGGAATTCACTCTGTACTCTCAGGGTGGCCTTGAACTCACAGTGATCCTCCTACCTCTTCCTCCCAAGTGCTGGGATTAAAGGCGTGTGCCACCACACCCGGCTCCTTTTGCTTTTAATCTTTTTCTTACCACCCATTCCCAAATTTAGTTAAGCATCTCTTCCTTCTACCCCTATGTTGAGATTGTTGTACACCTTTATAACGTAGTTAGATTCTCATGTCACGTATCCTTTATCTTGACCTTATAAGTTCTTTTTAAAAATTATTTTGAGCCAGGTATAGTGGTGCATGCCTTTAATCCTAGCACTTGGAAGGCAGAGGGAAGAGGATCACCTTGAGTTTGAGGCCACTCTAAGACTACATAGTGAATTCCAGGTAGGCCTGGGCTAGAGCAAGACCCTACCTCTAAAAACTAAATATATATATTGGGGGGGGGTGAGGGGTTGAGAATGTGGGAGTAAGGATGGTGGGCAAATTGCATTTTTTTTTTTTTTTGCCAGCTTGTTTTAGGCATTCCATCTACATACTGAGCACTGGTTTCACAGGTGGGCTGGTATAACCACCTGGCATTTAGGTGGGTTTTGGGGATTCAAACTTTGTCCCTCATATTTGTGTGGCAAGCACTTTAGCCTCTGAGCCATCGCCTCAGGCCCTCAGTTCTTTTCTTGCATTCACATACTTTAAGATTAATCTTTGGGGCTGGAGGGATCGCTTAGCGGTTAAGGCGCTTGCCTGCAAAGCCAAAGAACCCAGGTTCAATTCCCCAGGACCCACATTAGCCAGATACACAAGGGGGTGCATGCGTCTGGAGTTTGTTTGCAGTGGCTGGAGGCCCTGACATGCCCATCCTCTCTCCCTCTTTCTCTGCCAAATAAATAAATAAATAAAAATACTTTTTTTTTAAAATCAAGATGAATCTTTTGTCTTATAAAGCCCTGTGGCTTTTGAGACACCCATCGTTGGTATTGTAGTATCACATGGAGCCCTTTTGACGCACTTCAATTCCCTGTACTTTTCCTTCCTCCCCTTGGAAGATCAAGTGACCTTTTACTGTTTCTCTCGTGTCACTTTTCCCAGATTCATAGGACCTGGTCAGATGGTCTTCTTTCACTTAGTGACATATATATTTATTTTACATTCTTTTTTCTTTTTTTTTTTTATTGGCAACTTCTATACTGACATACAAAAAACGCATATTCCCCTCCCCTCCCCCATTCCCCTTTAGAACTCCACTCTCCATCACATCCCCTCCCTCTCTCCATTAGTCTGTCTTTTAATTTGATGTCATCATCTTTTTCTTCTATTTTGAGGGTCTTGCGAAGGTATTGCTAGGCACTGCAAGGTCATGGATATTGAGGCCAATTTCTGTCTGGGCAGTTGCATTGTAAGGAGTCGTACCCTTCCTTTGGCTCTTACATTCTATCTGCCCCCTCTTCCGCAATGGTCCCTGAGCCTTGGAGGGTGTGACAGAGATGTTTCAGTGCTGGGCACTCCTCCATCCCTTCTTCTCAGCACTATGTTGCCTTTTGGGTCATCCCAGTGGTCATTGCCATCTGAAAACAGAAGCTTCTCTAAACTTAGTGGCATATATTAAAGGTCCATTCCTGTCTTTCTTAGCTCAAAAGCTCATTTCTTTTTATTGCTTACCATCGTTGTATTGAGTGGATGTGTCATACTTTGTTCATCTATTGAAGGACATACTGGTTTCTTCTCATTTTTGTCAGCCAGGAATAAAGGTGTTAGGAATGTTTGTGTGCATGTTTTGGGATAGACATAAGATTTTGAGCGATGGCTTAGTAATTAAGGTTCTTGTTTGTGAAGCCTAAGGACCCAGGTTTGATTCCCCAGTACCCACATAAGCCAGTGGCACAAGGTGGCACATGCATCTGGAGGTCGTTTGCAGTGGTTGGAAGCCCTGGCGTGCCCATTCTCTCTCTCTTTAGCTGCACCTTCCTCTCCCACCCCAAATCAATAAATAAAATATATTAAAAAAAAAAAAGACTTTCAGAGAGTTAAGTACCTAGGAGTGAGCTTTGTAGACCAGAGGAAAAGATCACTGTTACCTTTGCAAGAGCTTGACAGACTCTTCTCCAAAGTGGGTGCTGGGGGTTGAAGTCAGGTCCTTCAACTGGTACACCAAGTGCTTTCATGCCCATGCCCCACCCCGCCGAGTAATTGCCTCTAGAGCTGTGTTGTTTTAACCCCTAGAAGTTCCACCATTTTCATTTTACCTTCAAGGCTGTGATCCATTTTGAGCTAACGTTAGTGAAAGCTGTAAGATCTGTGTGGAGATTAATTTCTGTATGTGCATGTCCAGTTGTATCAACTTAAGTAATCGTGTTCTTTCCAGATAACAGATCATAATTAAAGGGAAAGACTTATTTATAGTTTATTTTTATTTATTTATTTGAGAGAAAGTGGTAGAAAGAGAGAATGGGCATGCCAGGGCCTCCAGCCACTGCAAGCGAACTCCAGATGCATCTGGCTTACATGGGTTCTGGGAAATCGAACCGAGGTCCTTTGGCTTTGCAGGCAAATGCCTTAACTGCTTGAAAGGCTGGCAGGCATGGCTGGTATTGGGTACATTACCTCCTTTAACTGTCACAAGAGTTCTTTAGGAAGTTCCTGTCATCTCCACATTGTAGCTAAGCAATAGACTTCGGGTAATAAAGAGGCAGGATGTGTGTGGCTCACCTGGGGAACAAAGGGCAGAGATGGGATGGGAGCCCTGGTCTTCCTACAGACCCCATGCATGGCTATGCTACTTCTTACACAAGGACAAGTTCACCAGGGTGACAGCAGGGTGTCCTTGATGTGCTTTTCTTTCTTTCTTTCTTTCTCTTCCTTCCTTCCTTTCTTTCTCTCTCTCTCTCTTTCTTTCTTTCTTTTTCTAGGTAGGGTCTCGCTCTAGTTCAGGCTGACCTGGAATTCACTATGTATTCTCAGGGTGACCTCAAACTCATGGTGATCCTCCTACCTCTACCTCCCGAGTACTGGGATTAAAGGTGTGCACCATCATACCTGGCTATTTTATTTTTATTTATTTATTTATTTGAGAGAGAGAGAGAGCGTGAGAGACAGAAAGAAGCAGAAAGACAGAAAGAGAGGTAGATAGAGAATGGGCACGCCAAGCCCTCCAGCAGTTAAGGCTCTTGCCTGCAAAGCCTAAGGACCCAGGTTTGATTCCAGGTCCCGCATAAGCCAGATGCACAAGGTGGCACATGCATGTGCACTTTGTTTGCAGTGGCTGGAGGCCCTGGCCTGCCCTCCCTCTCTCTCCCCTCCCCTCTCTGTCTCAAATAAAAATAAATTAAAAAAAAATTAAAACTGGGTGTGGTGGTGCACGGCTTTAATCCCAGCACTTGGAAGGTGGAGATAGGAGGATCGTCATGCATTTGTGGGCCCCCTGAAATTGAATTCCAGGTCAGCCTGAGCTAGAATGAGACCCTACCTCGAAAAACCAAAAAGAAAGAAGGAAAGAAAGAAAAAAAAGAAGGAAGGAAGGAAGGAAAAGAAAGAAAGAAAGAAAGAAAGAAAGAAAGAAAGAAAGAAAGAAAGAAAAATTAAGCTCTAGGGGATTAGGAGAAATAAAAGAAGTCATGGTAGCACTGACTAGTTGTTTCCCTCTTCCTCTGACTAAATTTGCATTTCCTGAGGACAGACTACTGAGTCTTTAAGTCTTTGATCTTATGTCAGTACCTCAGTCCTTATGACACGTGCTCACACGATGTGTACTGAAGAGAATTAGCACTTACCGTCAGGCTTTTTTATCCATTCAGTATAGAAGACCATGAGGTTTTCCTCAGATGAAGGAGAACATTACTCAGTTTCATTTATTCATTCAGCTTTATTTATTTGCAAGCAGAGAAATAGAGAGAGAGGGAGACAGAATGAATGAATGAATGAATGAATGAATGAATGAATGTGGGCACTTCAGGGCCTCTAGCCACCACAAATGAACTCCAGATGCGTATACCACTTTGTGCACTTTCTGGCTTATGCGTGTACTGGGGAATTGAACTAGTGTTGTTAGGGCCTGGAGGCAAGCACCTTAATCGCTGAGTCATATCTCCAGCCTCTCACTCATCATTTATTGAGCAGTTGTTGAGTGTCCATTCTGTGCCAGGCAAGGGGAGTGCAAGGTTCAGTAGACAGGATGTTCATCTTCTGTCATCAGGAGTCCCATGGAATGGAGGAAGCCAGATGACCCCTTGAGTGCATGTGGTGAAGCACAGATTGAAAAGTAGGCAGTGGACTTGGGAACCAAAGAGTCTGTAGCTGCCTTAGTTTTCTTTAATTTTTGGCAACACCAATAGTACATATTTTATGTAGTTATTGGGGTGAGGATACTAAGTGGAACAAAAAATTGTGTGTGTGTGTGTTTTCATTCTAGGTTAAACTAAGAAAGGAGAGGCTCCCTGTGGTTAAGAAAGCCAGGAAACTCTTACAGGGTGAAGTTTTGAAGCTGAGTGAGTGTATGAGGTGGGATTCCTGGGCACTCCAGGCAGAGGTGGGTATGTGTGACAGATGATGAGTGTGTCAGCATGCTGGGCATAGTGAGAATTGTGTATTGTCACATTCTGAGCTGACAGAGAACTGACTAACCAGCCATTTCCCGTTTTATAAGTAACAGTATGAGACAGTATTCATTTCTCTGTAGTGGAAGAGAATGGGGCGATGGAACCCGCTGCAGAATTGCACGCGTCTTCTAATCACAGGGCTTTCTGAATCCTGCCCTTTGTGTAGAAGAGTCTATGCTCTTTGCCCATCCTGTGATAGTCAACTGACTAGTGGCTCAGAAAGAAGGCTTCTGTGTTTTGGATGGAGTTGGAGATCCCCTGTCAAACCATTCTTCTATCTAGTAGCAGGGCAACTTCAGCATGTGATTGCCTTTGAGGGCAGCATCATCTCAGCCGGTCCAGAATTCTGAGTCCCAAGTAGTTCTCAACAGAAATTGACGATAATGCATGGGAATGTGCTAAGACTACCAGTTAAGTGAATTATGCCACTGATAAAAAAGTCAGAATTTGACAGTTGAAATTTGTATTTTTAACATAAAAGGAGAAAACTGGCAAGGAAAAGAAAATATGAAAATAAATGAAGACAGAACTGGGGATATAACTAAGTAGTAGGTGCTCGCCTAGTCTGTTCTTAGTCAATTCCCACAACTGCCAAAAGAGAAAAAGAAAAACCAATAGAAGGAGAAGAAGTTTGTACTTAAGGGGAAAGAAAATATTTGTGTTTTTTTTTAAATATATTTTATTTCTTTACTTGCAAGCAAAGAGAGAGAGAGATAGAAGAGAGGCAGACACAGAGAGAATGTGCACACCAGGGACTCTAGCCACTGCCAACAAACTCCAGATGCATGTGCCCCTTGTGCATCTGGCTTACGTGGGTCCTGGAGAATCGAACCGGGATCCTGTGGCCTGGCAGGCAAACGCCTTAACCACTAAGCCATATCTCCAGCCCAAAGAAAATATTTGTAAAGTCCCTTTTGGAAGGTTATTGAGTTTCATTTTATTTAGAAAATCTTGTGTCAATACCATTAGAATATTACCACTCAAAGTTAATCCTTGTTCTCAAAATACATGCATGTTATTGGTTTTCCCCCTTTTTATTGACAGCTTCCATACTTATAAACAATAAACCATGATAATTCCCTCCCCTCCCCCATTTTCCCCTTCACAACTCCGCTCTCCATCATAACCCCTCCCTGTCTCTGTGAGTCTCTCTTTTAATTTGATGTCATCATCTTTTCCTCCTATTACGAGGGTCTTGTGAAGGTATTGCTAGGCACTGCGAGGCCATGGATATCAAGGCCAATTTCTGTCTGGTTGATTTCACTGTAAGTTGTCCTATCCTTCCTTTAGCTCTTACATTCTGTTCGCCACCTCTTCCGCAATGGACCCTGAGCCTTGGAAGGTGTGATAGAGATGTGCCGAGCACTCTTCCGTCATGTCTTGTCAGCACTATGGTGTCTTTTGGGTCATCCCAGTGGTCATTGCCATCTGGAAAGAGAAGCTTCTCTATCCAAAAGTGAGAGCATGGATATGAACATTAAGACAAGTGCTTACAGGGCAGTTTGGTGAGCATAATATATACACTTAGCCAGACAAGAGCAGGCATGACACCCCGAATGCTCATGACCTTCCCCATTGTAGGCTTTTGATTAGGTTTTCAGTACCAGGCACAGAGCTGGCCTAACAGTCCAATTAGAGAGCAGTTTGTTTCCCCCAGAGCAGACATACCACTATTACACTCGTTTGGTCATTTGGCTTGTCTGGCCACACTTGAGGCTTGCAGTGTCCACTGTTTTCACCACTGATGGCTTCTGTCTCCCGTAAGACTGCATGCTGTGCAGATTTTTCCAGCTTTCTGTCAGCTGGCCTACTGGAAGAAGGTTTTTAGCTCAGCCCCAGTTTGATTTCTCAGTGACCTTGCAGCCCAGTGGAGTCTTCAGCAATAGGGTTTTACCATTTATTCCTAGTGGGAAACCAAGAGCCTTGGCAATAGCCTGTAATGTTTTGGGGGCAACAGGGACCTCCCTGGCCAACAACTCACTGGCAGAGAAATTTTTCTAGTAACAGTCTATGGATTCTGGGTGTGCCATTCATTATCCAAAAAAGTAGGTTATCATGTGGTTTATTCCTGAATTTTGATTGCCGCTCTGCTCACATTTCTTTTACTCAGTCTCATTCCCTGACCTCTCCTTGGGCCATGCCCCCACAGTCGCCTGTCCATCTACTTACGTGTATACAGTACCATCTGCTTAAGCCCACCCTCTCCCTTATAGCCCTGTTCTAGCTTACTGGCCTCTGCTATCGATTTTTACTCCAACTCACACACAAGTCTATACATTCGTAACTAGGATCCACATATGAGAGAAAACATGTGATGTTTGGCTTTCTGGGCCTGGATTACCTCACTTAGTATAATCCTTTCTGTGGGTCCTCACCATTCCCAGGGGTCTTTGGCCACCGATGTCCTGGGTGCAGGAGGAGTTGGGGAGAAGCAGGGTCCTGGAGCAGCGGGTGAGTGCAACAACAGGCAATGAGCACCCGGGAGGCAGTCTGATGGATAGCACGCTCTCGTTTATTCATCAGGGGAGTGGGTTTAAAAACACTTGAGAAAGGTTGAGAAGGCACATACAGACTATATGGCGATTGGAGACATAGTTTATGGGTTGCTATCTAATTGGTTGAAAGGAAGGGAGATAGTGGCAGGAAAAGCTATGTGACTTCAGATTTGCGAGGGAGGAGCTGTAAGAGAGATAACAGAAGTGGCGGGAAAAGCTACGTGACTTCAGCCACGTAAGGGTCTCTTGGGCAGCTAGCCACAAGGTCAGGACTGTGGGTGCAAAGCCTGACTTATGGAATGGTCAGATGCTTTTGGGATCAAGGGGGGAGGGCCTTCCTAGTTCTGCCCACTCTGGGCGATGACAGGGAACACCCTTGCCCGAGGGCAGGAAGGGCCAGTCACTGTCACCAGGATGGGATAAGGCCAGCTGCAACCCCCGCAGCCCAAGGTCCCCGGCCATGTCCAAAAGTTCAGGCCAGGTTCCTCACAATCCCAGCCCATTTTTAGCAATGCCCACCACTTTTCCAGATCCATTTCCATGCAAATTTCATTTTTCTTTTCTTTCTTTTTTTTTGGTTTTTCGAGGTAGGGTCTCACTCTGGCCCAGGCTGACCTGGAATTCACTATGTAGTCTCAGGGTGGCCTTGAACTCACGGCGATCCTCCTACCACTGCCTCCCGAGTGCTGGGATTAAAGGCGTGCGCTACCACGCCCAGCTTCATTTTTCTTTACCACTGAAGAGAACTCCATTGTATAAATGTACCACATCTTTATTACCCACCCATCAGTTGAGGGACATCTAGGCTGGTTCCATTTCCTAACTATTGTGAATAGAGCAGCAATAAACATGGTTGTGCAAGTATCTCTAAGATAGTGAGATGAGTCATTAGGATATATGCCTAGGAGTGATATAGCTGGATCATATGGTAAATCTATTTTTTAGCTGTCTCAGGAACCTCCACACTGATTTCCACAATGGCTCTACCAGATTACATTCCCACCAACAGTGTAGAAGAGTTCCCCTTTTCCACATCCTTGCCAACGTTTATTGTCATTTGTTTTCTTGATGATAGCCATTCTGACAGGAGTGAGATGGAATCTCAAATTAGTTTTAATTTGCATTTCCCTGATGGCTAAGGGATTTAAAAAATTTTTTTGCCAGGTGTGGTGGCACACACCTTTAATCCCAGCACTTGGGAGGCGGAGGTAGGAGGATTGCTGAGAGTTCAAGGCCACCCTGAGACTACATAGTGAATTCCAGGTCAGCCTGAGCTAGAGTGAGACCCTACCTCAACCCCCCCCCAAAAAAAATTATTTTAATTTTATTTGAGAGAAAGAGAGAGAGAGAGAGAGAGTTTTTGATGCAGATAGAGAGAGATTGGGTGCACCAGGGCCTCCAGCTGCTGCAAATGAACTATCTATGTAGGCATCACTTTGTGTATCTGGCTTATGTGGGTCCTGGGGAATCGAACCTGGGTCTTTTGGTTTTGCAGACAAGTGCCTTAGCCACTAAGCCATCTTGCCAGCCTGTTACTGGGATATTTTTGATCAAATAGACTAACACAAAGTTTCTATTTTCTGAAATATGCTTGTGATAATCAAATACTATAATTTTTCCCTATAATCCCTATGTTCATAATATTATAATTGTTTATAATCTATTTCATTAGAAATTTAAATGGTGAAAACAGTGCCAGTGACAAAATGAAGCTGCAAGAGGAAATAAGTGGGAAATCTGTCCCTTTTCAGAGTACTTTGGATGCAGTGTGTCTGTTTTTTATAATAATTCTGACAATTAAGAGCAATATAAATTTTTTTCATTTCCTTTTTAAATTTAATTTAATTTAATTTTTTTTGTTTTTTCGAGGTAGAGTGTCACTCTAGCACAGGCTGACCTGGAACTCACTATGTTGTCTCAGGTGGCCTCGAACTCAAGGCGATCCTCCTACCTCTGCCTCCCGAGTGCTGGGATTAAAGGCGTGCACCACCACACCCAGCTCCTTTTTTTATTGACAACTTCTATACTTGCATAAAAAAATGCATGATATCTCTCTCCCTTCCCCCCATTCCCCTTTAGAACTCCAATCTCCATCATATCCCCTCCCTCTCTCCATTAGTCTCTCTTTTAATTTGATGTCATCATTTTTTTCTTCTATTATGAGGGTCTTGCGAAGGTATTGCTAGGCACTGCAAGGTCATGGATATCGAGGCCAGTTTCTGTCTGGGCAGTTGCATTGTAAGGAGTCGTACCCTTCCTTTGGCTCTTCCATGCGGGCAACAGTAATTTTTATATGTGAATGTACAGTGTAATGGTTTTAGATATCCCAACTTAGAAAAATTAAAGAAAAAGATACTTAGGAGGTACAAGAAATTCACTGAGCTGCATTGTTGGTAGAATTCTATCACTTTTAAAAACTTGCTTTGCACTGATGAGGGGAGAGGGCCTAGTTTTTTCTTTTTTTTATTTTTTATTTTTGGTTTTTCAAGGTAGGGTCTCACTCTAGTCCAGGCTGACCTGGAATTCACTATGTAGTCTCAGGGTGGCCTCAAGCTCATGGCGATCCTCCTACCTCTGTCTCCCCAGTGCTGGGATTAAAGGTGTGTGCCACCCACGCCTGGCTAGCTTTTTTTTTTTTTAGTCAAATGGTGAGTAATTTATCAATGACTTATTTTATGCCAGGTCATGTATACTATTGATAGGATTGTTTAATTTAATTTACATATGGGAGGAAACAGAACACTCCTCTATCTATAGATGTCTCCTCCCCCCAAGTGAGTGTGCACAGCTTGTTTGTGCTGTACATACACATGTGGAAGTGTGTCATACACAGTTTAACTCTTTCACAACAGCCCATATATATTTGGTAATAAACGTATTACTCTTTAATCTAGGTAGGCCAATTCTTTTTTTTTAAATTTTTTAAATTATTTTTTAAAATTTATTTTTGGAGAGAGAGAGACAGAGAGAGATAGACAGAGGGAGAGAAAGACAGAGATGGGCGCTCCAGCAGTCTCTCAGCTGCTGTGAACGAAATCCAGATGTGTGCGCCCCCTTGTGGGCAAGTGCGGCATTGCACCCTTGCGTCACTTTGCATCTGGCTAAACGTGGGACCTGGAGATTGGAACCGCTGGACATTGGAACCAGCGTTCTTAGGCTTAGCAGGCAGGCGCCTTAGCCGCTAAGCCATCTCTCCAGCCCCTAGGAAGGCCAATTCTGAAGCCCAATCTTTACACTGAGTCTCAGCAAACCAAATAAATTATATATATATATTTATTTGTTTGCTTTTGTTTTTTTGAGGTAGGGTCTCACTCTGGTCCAGGCTGACCTGGAATTAATTATGTAGTCTAAGGTTGGCCTCGAACTCATGGCAATCCTCCTACCTCTGCCTCCCGAGTTCTGGGATCAAAGGCGTGTGCCACCATGCCCAGCTTAAAATATTTTTTTTTTTTAAAGAAAGATCCAGCATGATTTTCTTTATTTAGGCAATGTTGTATATTGCGGTGATTGGATGTAAACTGTCCCCTTTTTGTGATTAAGCCTCCTGCAGAGTGCTTAGGCTGGTGGAGTCTTTGGGAGGGAGGCCTTGCTGGAGGTGCATCACTGAGGTGAACTTTGGGACTTTGCTCTCCAGTGCCAGTGAGCTCACTTTCTTTACCTCCTCCCAGTTGCTCTGGTGATGCGGTACCCAGCTGTCTGCTCCTATTCAGGCCCGTCACACTTTCTCTGCTGTGACAAAACGTCCTCTTGAAACTCTAAGCTGGAAATAAACCCTTGCCTTCCATAAGCTGTTTCTGGTCACGTGTTTTGTCCCAGCAACCGGGAACGTAACTGCTATACAAATCTATGTAAATATAGGTATATAACCTATAGCTACAGAGACATGTAGGTGTATAGACGTTTGTACCATTATATCATATATCTAAGACATCTACCTATCAACACACACACATATATCAGTCAGGGTACACACCATGGCATTGGAAAGGGTTGGTCTTCAAACACACAAATAAGGATCTTGCTGGGCCTCCCTCCAGGGTTTCCGTCTCCACTTGCATCTGTTATCTAGTTACTGATGTCTTTGCTCTGGGCTAGGCAGTTCATAGTCTAGTTCAAGCATGATTTTGTGAGCTTTCACTGGCTTTAAGGATAAAAGGCCTTACATATGGAGTAATTTAATCCAGTGGCAATCAATTTCATTTTGTGTTGTATTTGTGATTTTCAGAAGCACTAGTATAATGAAGCTGTTGTTATCTAGAAATATAAAAATTAGGGGCTGGAGAGATAGCTTTGGGGTTAAGGTGCTTGCCTGCAAAGCCTAAGGATCCAGGTTTGATTCTCCAGGTCCCACGTGAGCCACATGCGTCTGGAGTTCGTTTGCAGTGGCTGGAGTCCCTGGTGTGCCCATATTCTCTCTCTCTGTCTTTAATAAATAAATAAATAAAAATAAATATTTAAAAAAATTAAAAAAGAAATATAAAAATTAAATGAGATTGTGAATTAATAGTTCACATGGTAAAATTACTGGAAAAACAGTCATGGTAGATCTGATGGATATAGAAATAGTTTGGTGGCAGCAAAAGTGTGAACACTACAGTTCTTTAAGTACTCAAAGCCATTTTTTAAATCCTTACTGCACCTACCATGTGTTGTAAGAAATAGCTTATTATTTGATGTAAGAATATGTTAAATATTTGTTCAACAAATAAAGATAAAATAAAAAGCTTTGAGTTCCAAACATGGAAACAGCTATTCTTAGAGAAATTTTGTAGCTAGGTATTTCTGGCTAACCTTGATTTATTAGGGTCTGTGGCACTAATTGGATTTGGGGCACGAGGAATAAAGGAATGTTTGTTTATCCGCAGAGGCTAGTCTAGCTCGACGTGAGTTCCTGAGAGAGAATGTGAACTTACTTAGGGTGAGTTTTTTCAGGTTAGGCAGCTTTTCTGGGCCTGCCAAGTTTTTCTCCCTACCAAAGTACAGGGCCCTCTTAGTTTCTGATGAGAATGACTTGAACACATGGCTTAATTTTTTTTTTGGGGGGGTTTTGTGAGGTAGGGTCTCACTCTGGTCTGGGCTGACCTGGAATTAACTATGTAGTCTCAGGGTGGCCTCGAACTCTCGGCGATCCTCCTACCTCTTCCTCCCAAGTGCTGGGATTAAAGGCGTACGCCACCACGCCCGCCTTACATGGCTTAATTTTTTTTAAATATATTTTATTCTATTTTACTTATTTGAGAGAAAGAGGGAGAGAGAGAGAGACAGAGAGAGAGAGAGAGAGAGAGAGAGAGAGAGAGAATGGGTGTGCCAGGGCATCCAGCCACTGCAAACAAACTCCAGATGTCTGTGCCCCCTTGTGCATCTGGCTTACGTAGGTCCTGGAGAATCGAACCGGAGTCCTTAGGCTTTGCAGGCAAATGCCTCAACCGCTAAGCCATCTCTCCAGCCCAACATGGCTTAATTTTTAAGACCATATGAACGAATCTAGCTAGACGGATTTTTTTTTTCTCTTCTAAAAGAATAGAAGCTTTTAGCTGTGATCATCTCGGCTTCCCCTTCCTCTCTACTCTTGCTAAATGTTTTAAAAATTCTGTTGTCTGGCTGGAGAGATGGCTTAGTGGTTAAGCGCTTGCCTAAGAAGCCTAAGGACCCCAGTTCGAGGCTTAATTACCCAGGACCCATGTAAATCAGATGCACAAGATGGAGCATGCATCTGGAATTTGTTTGCAGTGGCTGGTGGTCCTGATGCACCCATTCTCTCTCTCTCTCTCTGCCTCTGTTTCTCTCGCTCTGTCTGTTGCTAATAAATAAAAATAAACAAAAAAATTAAAAAGTATATATCAAAAATTCTGCTGCCCCCTGGAAAGCATACTCTTGGGACAAACTTTTTTTTTTTTTTTTTTAAGGTAGAATTGTAGAAGAGAAATAGGAATACAGATGCATTTTTTTTTTTCAACAGAAAGAAAGGTTTGTTTAGTATACTGCAAAGACCAGCGGGCTTGGCAGTAAGAAGATTACGACTGCTAGCAGCCACAAATGCACAAAATACACATGCATCGAACTCTCCTTTCAACATGAGTGTATGGCTTGTTTGTTGTAGGGCTGTTGATCTCGCTTGATCACTGTCAGACTTCTCCAGGGATCTTTCTGGGATGCTAGGTCAGAGAGCCAGCTGCACCATTATAAAGACCATTGGTTTAATTTCTTTTTTTTTTTTTTTTTAAATTTTTTCATGTATTTATTTGAGAGAGGGAGAAGGAGTGAGAAGATGGGTTCACCAGGGCCTCCAGCTGCTGCAAATGAACTCCAGATGCATGCTCCACCTTGTGCACCTGGGTTAAGTGTATCCTGGGTGCTTTGGCTTTGTAGGCAAGTGCCCTCACTGCTAAGCCATCTCTCCAGCCCCTAATTTTTTGAGTTTATAGTCCTGGACACATACAGCTTTATTTAAGATAATTTTGTTTCACTTAGTAGAATTTATTTTTCAACAAGGAAAATATTAAATAACTGCCTATTCAGTATATGAAGTAATCAGAACGTTATAATTAATAATAAGATAAGATTCTTGCAGTTTGTTTAGCGTTCAGTGTTAGGAGCTTAATTCGTTGTTGTTTTAAAAAATATTTTTATTTATTTATTTGGAAGCAAAGAGAAATGGAAGAGAGATAGACAGAGAGAATGGTGTGCCAGGGCCTCTAGCTGCTGCAAATGAACTCCAGAAGCATGCACCACCTTGTGCATCTGGCTTTATGTGGGTACTGAGGAATCAAACCAGGGTCGTTAGGCTTTGCAGGCAGGGGCCTTACCTGCTGGGCCATCTCTCCAGCCTCTGTTGTCTTTTTGTGACTCAGGGTCTTTTTTTTTTTAAATTTTTAAAAAATTTATTTGAGAAAGAAAGAGAGAATGGGCATGCCAGGGCCTTCAGCTGCTGCAAACAAACTCCAGGTGCATGTGCCACCCTGTGCATCTAGCTTACGTGGGTCCTGGGGAATCACACCTGGGTCTTTTGGCTTTTCAGGCAAGCACCTTACCTAATGAGCCATCTCTCCAGCCTCTGTTTTTTTTTTTTTTTTTTTTTGAGGTAGGGCCTCACTCAAGCCCAGTCTGACCTGGAATTCACTCTGTAGTCTCAGGGTGGCCTTGAACTCATGGCGATCTTCCTTCCTCTGCCTCCTGAGTGCTGGGATTAAAGGCTTGCACCACCACACCCTGCTGGTTTGGTTTTATTTTTTATTTATTTATTTTTTTTAACTCAGGGTCTCATGTATTTCACTCTGGCTAAAACACCACTTTCTCCAGCCTCCACTTCCAAAGTGCTGAGATAACAGACACATACCACCACATCCAGCTAGAACCTTATACTGAAAGAAACATATAAACCTTCCAACACCTATGTGTGGCGTTTCACTCCTGCAACCCTAGTACTTGGGAAGCTGTGAGTTTGAAGTCAGCCTGGGTTACATAGCGCAACCCTGTCTCAAAAGAAAAAATCTTAAAGAGGGGCTGGAGAGATGGCTGAATGGTTAAGGTGTTTGCCCGCAAAGCCAAAGGACCCAGGTTCAATTCCCCAGGACCCACGTAAGCCAGATGCACAAGGTGGTGCATGTGTCTGGAGTTCATTTGCAGCAGCTGGAGCCCTGGCGTGCCCATTCTCTGTCTGCCTTTCTCTCTCTCTCTCTCTCTCTCTTTGACTTTGCTTCTTTCTCTCTCTCAAGTAAATAAATAAAAATTAAAATTAAGAAAAATCTTAAAGAATCATCAGATTCTAGATAAAAGGTCAAAAGTGTGGAAAACAAAGGATAATCTTTCAGGCTTCTTTCTCCGTGATTGTTATTCACATTTCTCCATCACATATCCAGAAATGCACACTTTCCTATTCAAATGTGGAGATAATTCATTTTGTATTAGATTTTTCTAGGTGTGCTGATGTTGTAGACTATAAAATCAGTATATTTCCACTTGATGTATGAATTTAGAATAATCTCACAAAGGAATATTTGTTACTTGGGATCTTTGGGAAAACTTATGGCATACCATTACTTCCTTTGCAAGGACAGTTCAGTATCAGATCAGACAACTGTAGTTTATGTTATTTTTATGTGCACTAATCCAGATTTTTCCAGGAAACTTTAGGAACAAAGAAGCATTATTCCTAAAATGAAGATGAAGTCACACTGAAGACTTCAGGGTGGTTGTAAAAAGTGTTTATCTTTTTTTTTTTTAATGGCGAAAAATCGATTATCTTGAATTTTGAATGGAGGCAATTTTAATGTGGCCATAGTGTTGCAAAGTTGTAAAATTGCTTTCCCATTTCCCTTGTCGGAAAGAACAAACTGGCCTCCTCCTTCATTGGCGGAGCCAAGCCTCTCGGGCATACCTCTCAAATTACACATCATTGAATGGATCCTCACAATGTGCGTAGCTCATGTGTTTCTAGTTAGCTACTATGAATGAAAGATTCATAACTATCTGTTTCAAAAAACATCTTGATTTGCATTGTAGAGAGCTTATTGTTTGGTAGCAGGATCAAAAAATTCTTTTTACAATCCTATCTACATATATGGGTTGGACCATGATTGACACTGAATTAAAAAAAAAAAACAGAGTTGGAGCCAGGTGTGGCGGCGCGCACCTGTGATCCCAGCACTCGGGAGGCAGAGGTAGGAGGATCGCTGTGAGTTCGAGGCCACCCTGAGACTACACAGTGAATTCCAGGTCAGCCTGAGCTAGAATGAGACCCTACCTCGGAAAACCGAAAGAGCAAACAAACAAACAACAACAAAAAGAGCTGGGCATGGTGGCACACACCTGTAATCCCAGAGGCAGAGGTAGGAGGATCACCAGGAGTTCAAGGCCACCCTGAGACTACATAATGAATTTCAGGTCAGCCTGGGTTAGAGTGAGACCCTACCTTAAAAAACAACAACAACAAAAAAAGGGGGGGGGGAGTGCTTGAGAGATTGCTTAGTGGTTAAGGCACTTGCTGGCAAAGCCAAAGGACCCAGGTTTGATTCTCCATTACCCATGTAAGCCAGATGCACAAGATGGTGCATCGGTCTGGAGTTCATTTGCAGTGGCCGGAGGCCCTGATGTGCTCATTCACTCTCTCTCCTTTTTTCTGTCTCTCTCTCTCTCTCTGATTTCTTCCTGTAAATAAATAAAAATCATTTTAAAAGATTTATGTGCACAAAGAAGGTTCTAGATAAATACTTATCAACTTATTGGCAACTGTGTTGCCTATGGAGGAATTGAGTAGCCTGAGTGTCTCCTACTAATGATTTGAATCAACTAGTTTTGTCACTGTGACAGACAGCTCTGCTAACCTTTCCCTCATTTTGCCTGCTGGGCATTGTACACAGGATCCAAGGGAGAGGAAGCCAGACTAACTTGCCAGACAGATGGTTGGAGTCCCTGTGGCAACCTCGTGACCTAATTTCTCAAGCTCTGTGTACCTAACTGGAGAGTTCTAACCGTATGCAGCTAGCTTCAGGAACACTCGGCTTGTATGCAAACTGGGTGTGGGTAGGGACAACGGTAGATGTAGAATCCCGTCTCTCGGTGCTTATTGTATCCATCATTGTTTGTGTCTCAAGCCATTGTTTGAGGATCTGATCCTTTTTAAAAATATATATATCTTAATTATTTGTTTATTTATTTAAGAGAGAGAGAGAAGGAGGCAGATAGAAAGAGAGAGAGGCCGGACGTGGTGGCACACACCTGTAATCCCAGTACTCGGGAGGCAGAGGTGGGAGGATCGCTGTGAGTTCAAGGCCACCCTGAGACTAGATAATGAATTCCAGTTAGCCTGGGCTAGAGTGAGACCCTACCTCGAAAAACCAAAAAAAAAAAAAAAAAGAGAGAGAGAGAGAGAGAAAGAATGGACATGCCAAGGGCCTCCAGCCACTGCAAACAAACTCCAGACCTGTGCACCACCTAGTGCATCTAGCTGGCTTACTGTGGGTCCTGGGGAATGTAACCTGGATCCTTAGACTTTGTAGGCAAGTACCTTAACTGCTAAGCCATCTCTCCAGCCCTGATCTTATTTTTTTAAAATATTTTATTTATTTATTTATTTGAGAGAGAGAAAAAAAGGAGGAGGCAGATAGAGAAAATGGGTGCGTCAGGGCCTCCAGCAAATGCAAAAGAACTCCAGATGCGTGTGCCTCCTTGTGCATCTGGTTTACATAGGTCCTGGGGAATCAAACCAAGATCCTTAGGCTTTGCAAGCAAGCACCTTAACTGCTAAACCATTTTTCCAGCTCTGATCTTTTTTTTTTAATTGAGGAATAGATGATATACTAAAACTTCATTTTGAAGATATTTATTTGTCAAAGAAAAGATAGTTTGTGACTATATCTGTAGAGATGGTAGAATTAGTCTCTGCTTTGTTTCTATAGTAAATCAGTTTGACAATTTCTCACTTATCTGAGTAAGAGGAGGCTTTTTTTTTTTCAAATTTAAAAATACTGATAAATGCATGTAATTAATTTTGTTTACTACAGTCACAGAAGCCTTCATAATAAATTTTATAAATTTCTATTGCACTGTCTCACTCCGGAGCTATATAGTTGATTGTCGTTGGGGAAAGAAGACATTTTCTTCAATGGTATTGCCACTGGTGAGTTGTCCAGGCTCTGGTAAAGAACTCTTATTTTTAAAATAATTTTTCAAACTTTATTATATTTGTGATAGAGAGAAAATGGGCACACCAAGGCCTTTAGCCTCTCCAAACGAACTCCAGACACATGCGCCTCCTTGTGCAGCTGGCTTACATGGGTCCTGGGGAATTGAACCTGGGTCCTTTGATTTTGCAGGCAAGTGCTTTAACCGTGAAGCCCTTTTTTTTTTTTTTTTTTTCTGGTTTTTCGAAGTAAGGTTTCACTCTTGTCCAGGCTGGGTAACCTGGAATTCACTATGTAGTCTCAGGGTGTGGCCTTGAACTCACAGCGATCCTCCTACCTTGGCCTCCCAAGTGCTGGGATTAAAGGCGTGCACCACCACACCTGGCATAAATAACTCTTGACCCATGCTCTTGCAAGCAACCTCAAGTAAATTGTGTCTAAAGAGAGAAAAAAGATATGACAATAGGAAGGGGGCTAGCTGGGAAGAGAAAGGGGTTCAGTGGGAAGGGAATAAGAGAGGGTAGTGGGATGTTTGTTTAAAATACGTTATATATGTATATGGGGTTGTTAAAAGCTAAAAGCATTTACCGCTGCAAAAACGAGATTGAATTGCAGGTACTAATGTGAATTATTGTTCTCGTTTTGTCAGACACTGACTTCTGCTTACTTGTCTCATTGTGGGCTGGCGAGACACAGAAAAGAGCTTTCCTCCCCCCATGCATACATTTTATGTCGTATGGTTTGGCAGGATAGTGTTCTGAGGTTGATGCTGGAATCATAAAATGAACACAGATTATACTAGCTAGACTAAACCACATTGTTCTTTCTAATAGATGATTGAAGTATTTATTAGCGCTTATCATATCATGACTCTACTTCTCAAAAACTTTCTCAGTGCTGGAGAGATGGCTTAGCGGTTAAGGCATTTGCAGGCAAAACCAAAGGAGCCAGGTTCGATTCCCCAGTACTCAGGTAAAGCCAGATATACAAGGCAGTGCATGCATCTGGAGTTTGTTTGCAGTGGCTATAGGTTCTGGTATGCCAATTCTCTCTCTCTCTCATAAATGATTAATAAAATATTAAAAAAAAACATTCTCAAAGTCAGGTATGGTGGCGCATGCCTTTAATACCAGCACTCGGGAGGCAGAGGTAGGAGGATTACTATGAGTTCGAGGCCACCCTGAGACTACAGTGCAGGTCACCCTGGTGTAGAATGAGACCCTACCTCAAAAGCAAAGTTTTTTCTCTCTCTGCCTCTCTTTGTCTCTCTCGCAAATAAACAAAATAAAAATTAAAAAATTAAATAAAACAAAACAAGTAACAAAAAACTTGTGCCAGGCATGGTGGTGCATGCCTTTAATCCCAGCACTCAGAAATCAGAGGTGGGAGGATCGAAGTGAATTCAAAGCCAGCCTGAGGCTATATTGACTCAGCCTGGGCTAAGCGAGACCTTACTTTGCAAAACCAAAAAGAAAGAAAAAAAAAAAAACAAACCAAAACCTTCTCATCCTCCTGCATCTTTTGAAGGGGCTGTTAAACCCAGTCCTAAGTATTTCTGTCTCTCTTTGCACATGTGTATGTACATATATGGTGTACATGTGTATACATGTTACACCCAGTCCTAAGTATTTCTGTCTCTCTTTGCACATGTGTATGTACATATATGGTGTACATGTGTATACATGTTAAACCCAGTCCTAAGTATTTCTGTGCATTTCTGTCTTTTTTTGCACATGTGTATGTACATATATGATGTACATGTGTATATATGTTAAACCCAGTCCTAAGTATTTCTGTGCATTTCTGTCTCTCTTTGCACATGTGTATGTACATATATGATGTACATGTGTGTACATGTTAAACCCAGTCCTAAGTATTTCTGTGCATTTCTGTCTCTCTTTGCACATGTGTATGTACATATATGATGTACATGTGTATACATGTTAAACCCAGTCCTAAGCATTTCTGTGCATTTCTGTCTCTCTTTGCACATGTTTATGTACATATATGATGTACATGTGTATACATGTTAAACCCAGTCCTAAGCATTTCTGTGCATTTCTGTCTCTCTTTGCACATGTGTATGTACATATATGATGTACAT
>PVKW010028462.1:0-27565 GCA_004027895.1 Orientallactaga bullata | reverse complement strand
TTTTTTTTTTTTTTTTGAGAAAGGGTTTCATGTAGCCAAAGATAACCTTGAACTTCTGATCTTCCTGCCTCTGCCTCTCAGTACTGGGATTTCAGGTGTGTACCAGTGTGCACTACCACACTGAGTTTAGGTGATGCTAGGGATGAAACCCAGGGCTTTGTGAATGGACTCTACCAATTGATCTCCAGTCCCTATGCCCCACTTTTTAAAATTTCACTATTAGAAATAAGCCTCCAGGGTTTGGAAAGATGATTCAGAGGTCAAAGGTGTTTGCTTTCAAAGCCTGTCATCCTGGGTTCGATTCCTCAGCTACTTGTGTAAGCTGGATGCAAAAACTGGCACAAGAGTCTGGTGTTCCTTCACAGTGGCAAGACACCCTGGTTCATGCATGCGCGTGCGCTCATGCACACACACGTAAATAAGTAAAATAAAATTTTAAAGAGAAAACTAAGCCTCCAACCCACAGACCTTTGGAAAACAAACTGCAGCATAAACTGAGTCCATCAATGCAAAGAATATGAGTCTGACTTGCTTACTGGTATATTATACCAAAATTCAATCTTTTTTTTTTTGTTTGTTTTTTCGAGGTAACATCTCACTCTAACCCAGGCTGACTGGCAATTCACTAGGTAGTCTCAGGCTGGCCTTGAACTCAGCCATCCCCCTACCCCAGCCTCCTGAGTGTTGGGATTAAAGGCATGCACCCCCATGCCTGGCCCCAAAATTCAATCTTGATTTGACATTACAAAACCTGGAAACATCCCCTGCTGTTAATTTCTAACAGATTCGACAACAAAAAGCTTATGATTATCAAACCCACCAGGGCCCAGAAAACATTGCAAAGCCAAGAGGATGATGCCTAAGCTGCAGTGGAGACCCCAGGATGTTAAAGATGCCAGGAACATGGAACGTCTGCTGAGAAAAGCTGAAAGCGATGAGTGGAGTCCAACCCAAGAGACAAGTTGCAAATGACAAAGCCATAAGCATGGTGCTGCCCAAGCCAGTCACAGATCACATCATGACATGTCCTAGATTCTGGAAATGGCCCTGCTGGGTTTCACTTTTGCTCTCATCAGCTTCTTCTTTGTTCTCCTGTTCCTCATTGTTTGGGCGGGGGCGGGGGGGGGGTTCAAGGTAGGGTCTCACTCTAGCCCAGGCTGACCTGGAATTCACTTTGTAGTCTCAGGGTGGCCTCGAACTCATGGTGATCCTCCTACTTCTGCCTCCCGAGTGCTGGGATTAAAGGCATGCGCCACCATGCCTGGTTCTGTTCCTCATTTTTATAATTGGAAGATGTTGGAAGTTCATGATTCACTTAAAAAATTTTTTTTTAATTATTTGGGAGAGAGAAAGAAGCAGATAGAGACACAGAGAGAGGGAGAATGGATGCACCAGAGTCTTCAGCTGCTACAAACAAAGTGGTTAAGGTACTTGCCTACAAAGCCCAAGAACTCAGGTTCGATTTTCCAGGTCCCACGTACGCTAGATGCACAAGGTGGTGCATGCATCTGGAGTTTGTTTGCAGTGGCTAGAGACTCTGATGGGCCCATTCTCTCTCTCTCTCTCTCTCTCTCTCTACCCCGTCTTAAATAAAAATAAATAAAATAAAAAGTTAAAAAAAAAACTCTAGACATATGCACCACCTTGTGCATCTGACTTATGTGAGTCCTGGGGACTTGAACCTGAGTCCTTTGGCTTTGCCTTAACCGCTAAGTCATCTCTCCAGCCTGTGGTTGGCTTTTTATTTTATAGGGGCTCACAGCTAAGAGTTTGCCTTGAATCTCAGAGGAGCCTTTAAAGTTGGACTTGAACATGTTGTGACTATTAAGACTCTGGAGACTCGTGGATACGGACTAACTGCATTAATTTTTTAAATAAATTTAGTTATTTCATTTTATATAAATTATAACAGGTTATACTCTTGTCTCCTCACTCCAGCTCTCGTTACCCTGGAGGCCCTCCTCAGTGGGGTTATGGTATTAACTACTAGGTCATGAAGGCCTCAGTCAGTCCCCATGGGGTAGCAGGGGACCATACCTCAGGTTATTCCTACCCACTCTGTGGCTCTTACAGTCTTTCTGCCCCCACTAACTCATTTTGCATTATGAAATGGCCATGAGCCTTTGTGGGCCAGGGAAGGAATGTTGTGGTTTGAATATGAAATGTTCCTCATAGGTTTCACAGTAAATGCTTGGTTTTCAGCTGGTGGTGCAATTTTGGAAGGTTCTGGAAACTAACTTTCTTTCTTTTTTGATTTTTTTCGAGGTAGGGTCTTTTTTCTAGCCCAGACTGACCTAGAATTCACTATATAGTTGTAGGCTGGCATCAAACTCACAGTGATCCTCCTACCTCTATTTCCCCAGTGCTAGGATTAAAGGTATTCTTTCTTTCTTTCTTTCTTTCTTTCTTTCTTTCTTCCTTTCTTCTTTTGGTTTTTCGAGGTAGGGTCTTTCACTATGTAGTCTCAGGGTGGCCTCAAACTCACGGTGATCCTCCTACCTCTGCCTCCCAGTGCTGGGATTTTTTTTTTTTTTCCAGGGCAGGGTCTCATTCTGGCCCAGGCTGACCTGGAACTTATTCTGTAGCTCTAGGCTGACCTCTAACTCATGGTAACTCTTCTACCTCAGACTCTCCTACCTCAGCCTCCCCAGTGCTGGGATTCAAAGCATGTACTTCCACACTCAGCTGTCTTGCATGCTTGCTTTCTTCATTTTTTTCTAGTGCTGGAGACTGAACTGGTTCTGGGAACTTTATGAGGTGAGGCCTAGTTAGAGCAAGTCAGCCCCTTTGGGCATGCCTTTGAAAGTTATACTTGAGGGCTGGAGAGATGGCTTAGCAGTTAAGTGCTTGCCTGTGAAGCCTAAGGATCCCAGTTTGAGACTCAATTCCCCAGTACCCACATAAGCCAGATGCACAAGGTGGTGCATGCATCTGGAGTTCGTCTGCAATGGCTGGAGGCTCTGGAGTGCCCATTCTTTCTCCCTCTGTCTGCCTGTTTATATCTCTCAAATAAATAAATATAAATAAATTTAAAAAAAAGAGGGGGCTGGAGAGATGGCTTAGAGGTTAAGGTGCTTGCCTGCAAAGCCAAAGGACCCAGGTTCGATTCTCCAGGACCCACATAAGCCAGATGCACAAGGTGGTGCATATGTCTGGAGTTCACTTATAGTGGCTGAAGGCCCTGGCGCACCCAGTCTCTCTTTCTTTCTCCATCTGCCTCTTTCTCTTCTCTCTGTCTAATAAATAAAAATTAAAAAAAAAAAAAAGAGGGACTGGAGAGATGGCATAGCGATTAAGGTGCTTGCCTGCAAAGCCTAAGGACCTTGGTTTGATTCCCCAGTACCCACGTAAGCCAGATGCACAATGTGGTGCATGCATCTGGAATTCATTTGTAGTGGCTAGAAGACCTGGTGTGCCCATTCTCTACCCCCCTCCGCCTCTTCCCATCTCATAAATAAATAAAAATAAAAAATATATTTTTAAAAAACAGATATATAGAACAATGGAATCAAACAAAAATAAACAGATATATCTGTAACCAGTTGATTGTTTTATAAATATATTTTTTAAATTTTTATTTATTTATTTATTTGAGAGAGAGAGATACAGAAATAGGCAGGTAGAGAGAGAGAATGGGCACGCCAGGGCCTCCAGCCACTGCAAACAAACTCCAGATGTATGTGCCCCCCTTGTGCACCTGGCTTACGTGTGTCCAGGAGACTCGAGCCTTGAACCGGGGTCCTTAGGCTTCAAAGGCAAGTGTTTAACCACTAAGCCATCTCTCCAGCCCCAGTTGATTTTTTTATAACCATGCCAAAACCATTTTCAATAACCTTTTCAACAAGTAATGCACAGACATCTAGATATCCATTTGCAATTGAAGGAACTTGGATCTTTATCTCACAAGTACAAAAACTGAATCAAGATGGGTGCACTGGCACATGCCTTTAGTACCAGCACTTGGGAGGCCAAGGTAGGAAGATCACTGTGAGTTTGAGGCCAGCCTGGGACTACAGAATGAGTTCTACGTCAGACTAGGCTATTTTGAAAGAAAGAAACAAACAAAAAAATTGAATCGGGGGACTGGAGAAATGGCTTAGTGGTTAAGCACTTGCCTGTGAAGCCTAAGGACCCCGGTTCAAGGCTCTTATTCCTAGTACCCATGTAAGTCAGATGCACAAGGTGCACATGCATCTGGAGTTTGTTTGCAGTAGCTGGAGGCCCTGGTGCACCCATTCTCTCTCTCTCTCTCTCTGCCTCTGCCCCTTTCTCTGTTGCTGTCAAATAAATAAAAATAAACAAAAATTTAAAAAAATTGAATCAATCAAGCAGGGGATGGTGGCACACATCTTTAATCTCAGCACTGGGGAGGCAGAGGTAGGAGGATCGCCATGAGTTCGATGCCAGCCTGAGACTACATAATGAATTCCAGGTCAGCCTGGGCTAGAGTGAAACTCTGCCTCAAATAAATAAATAAGTAAATAAATAAATAAATAAATAAATAAAAACAGGTCAAATTCCTAAATGTGAGAGCTAAACTCATAAAATTCTTAGACAAAAACAGGGATAAATGTTCATGACCTTGGATTTAGAAAGGTCCAAATTTAAAACGTTAGTTGTGTGTGGTGGCTCAAATTTATAATCCCAGCACTCAGGAGGGTGAGGCTGGAGGATTGGCATGAGTTTGGGTCCAATTTGACCTACAGAGAGTTCCAGGTCAGGCTGGGCTAGAATGAGACCCTGCCTCAAAAAAAAACTCCCACTGAAAATGTTTTAGACATCCAAGAACACTCTCAAGAAATTAAAAAGACAAGCTATAAAATAGAAACAAATTTGCAGACTTCTGGTTAAGATGGTGGATTCAAAACCATACTAGAACTTCAGGGGTGGAATAAGAAGGCAGCGAAAACAGGGACAACTAACATCTATCAAGAAGCCGGGCATGGTGGTGCACACCTTTATTTATTTATTTATTTATTTATTTATTTATTTATTTATTTATTTATTTATGAGCAACAGAGAGAACGAGGCAGATAGATAGATAAATGGATAGATAGAGAATGGGTGTTCCAGGGCCTCTAGCCACTGCAAATGAATTCCAGATGCATGCACCACCTTGTTCACCTGGCTTACGTGGGTCCTGGGGAATCGAGCCTTGAACCGGGGTCCTGAGGCTTCACAGGCAAGTGCTTAATCGCTAAGCCATCTCTCCAGGCCTTTTGTTTATTTTATTTATTTATTTATTTGGTGTATACCTTTAATCCCAGTACTTGGGAGGCAGAGGTAGGAGGATCGCTATGAGTTCAAGGCCACCCTGAGACTACATACTTAATTCCAGGTCATTTTGGGCCACAGTGAGACCCTGCCTCGAAACAACAACAACAACAACAATAATAATAATAATTAAAAATAAATAAAATCTATCAACATGATAAGATAGCCAACTTCATATCATGAGATGAGCCACATCCTGCACATCAGCCAGGGTCCAGGTGAAACCACAGAGGAAATGGAAAGTTAAGCATGAGTGCTGATCTGACTGCCAGCCTGACAACCTGCACCAAGGTGATAGCGATAGACACTGAAGACACTTAAAATGTATCAAAGCAGAACTCCAGAATTTGCTGAGAGTTTAACAGTAAAGTAGACTTAGAACACACCTGCCATGGCTCAGGGAACCTTGTGGAAGAGTGGGCAGAAAGAGTGTAAGAGCCACAGAGTGGGAAAGAGTATCCAGAGGCATTGCCTTCCCCAAACAATGATTGGCTGCTGCATTTATAACCTATAGCTCCATGGTGAGAGGATTAAAGGAGGGCCCTCAGTGGAATGGGAGCAGGGAGGAGGGGGATGGTACCAACACATGATTTATCCATACAATGTTTCTACTTAAAAAAAAAATGAAGGCAGTCCTAAGAGGGAAATTTATAGCTTTAAGTGCCTATTGAGAAATTAGAAAGCTGGGTGTGATGGTGCATGCCTTTAATCCCAGCACTTGGGAGTCAGAGGTAGGAGGCTCACCGTGAGTTTCATGCCAGCCTGAAACTACACAGTGAATTCCAGGTCAGCCTGAGCTAGAGTGAGACCCTATCTCAAAAAACAAAACCCATATGAAATTTTCTGGAAAATGGATGGATTTGGAAAGGATTATACTTAGTGAAGTAACCCATTCCCAGAAAGCCAAATGTCACATGTGCTCTCTCATATGTGGATCCTGGCTACAAATGATTGGACTTCTATGTGAGTGAAAATAAAACTCAGTAGCATAAGCCAGTAAGCTAGAAAGGGGATATAAAGGGAATAGAAAGGGAGGGAGGGATACTTAATAGGATGGTATTGTATATATGTAAGTAGAGGAACAGATTAATGGGGTTGAAAAGGCCTAAGTGAGGTCAGGGGAAGAGATTGAGTAAAGGAAAGGTAGAGGGAGGGCTAATAAAAATCTAAGAGGATATAAATAAGTCATATAGAAACCTACTTTTCTGGACAATGGAACACTCAGAAGCCATAGATTGTTATTAGAAAATTTTCAGTGCCAGGGATGGGATACCTTCCAGTGAGTTGTTGGCCAGGGAGGTCACAGATACTCTCAAAACACTATAGGCCATTGCCGAGGCCCTTGGTTTCCCACCAGGAATAGATGGTGAGACCCTATTGCTGAAGACTCCACATATTTGGGCTGCAAGGTCACTGAGAAATCTTGCTGGAGCTGAGCTGAAAGCCTCCTCCATGTGGACCAGCTGACAGAAAGCTAGAAAAAGCTATGCTGCATGCAGTTCAATGGGAGAGAGACAAATCACCAGTGAAGGTACTCAACAGTGGACACTGCAAGCCTTAAATTTGGCCATCCAGGTCAAATAGCCAACGGATGCAATAGTGGTATGTCTGTTATGGGGAAAACCAACTGCTCTCTAATTGGGCTGGAGGCCTGCTCCATGGGAGGGAATACATACCTGATACTGAAAACCTACAACAGGGGTAGTCATGAGCCATAGGGGTGTAACATCTGCTGGTGTCTGGCTAAATGTATATACTATGCTTACCAAACTGCCCAGTAAGCACTTCTCTTAATATCCACACCCATATATTAATGCTACTCTCAGTTTTGGTTAGAGAAGTTTCTCTTTTCAGATGGTGGTGACCTTAGGATGACTCAGAAGGCACCATGGTATTGAGAAGAAGGGACAGAGGAGTGCTCAGCACTGCAACATCTCTAACACACCTTCCAAGGCTCAGGGTCCATTGCAGAAGAGGGGGCAGAAAGAATGTAAGAGCCAAAGGAGAGTAGGACCCCTTACTATGTGCTCCTCCAGACACAAACTGGCCTGGATATCCATGACTTTGCAGTGCCTGACACTGCCTACACAAAACCATCATAATAGGAGGAAAAGATCATGATATCAAACTGAAAAGAGAGACTGATTGAGAGGGGGAGGGGATATAATGGAGAGTGGAGTTTCAAAGGAGAAAGTGGGGGGAGGGAGGGAAGTACCATGGGATATTGTCTACAATTAAGGAAGTTGTCAAAAAAAAAAAAAAAACCAAGGGCTAGA
Source organism: Orientallactaga bullata (assembly GCA_004027895.1). Lineage (NCBI taxonomy): Eukaryota > Metazoa > Chordata > Mammalia > Rodentia > Dipodidae > Orientallactaga > Orientallactaga bullata. Next base: position 20,015 of record PVKW010028462.1, on the reverse strand, counting down.
GAGGTGGCTTAGTGGTTAAGGCGTTTGCCTGCAAAACCAAAGGACCTAGGTTCGATTCTCCAGGACCCACGCAAGCCAGGTGCACAAGGGGCACATGTGTCTGGAGTTCATTTGCAGTGGTTAGAAGCCCTGGCACTCCCATTCTTTCTCTGTCTGTCTCTCTCTTTCTCTCTCTGCTTGCAAATAAATAAATAAAATTTTTAAAAAATCAAAACAGAAAAAAAGAACTTAGAAAGGTCACAAGCAAACATCTTAATTCTTCACATTAAGGCCTTGAAAAAGAAGAACAAGGCAAACCAAGGAAGAAATAATAAAGATTAGGGCAGACATTAATGAAGTAGAAACAAACAAACAAAAAAAACCCAAAGAATTAATGAAATAGAGTTGGTTCTTTGAAAAGATAAATAAGACTGATAAACCCTTAGCAAATCTGACCAAAAGAAGGAAGAGACACAAATCAATAAAATCAGACATAAAAAGGTACCACTATAACAGATACCAATGAAATTCAGAAAATCACGAGGACATACTCCATTAAGTTTGAAAATCTGAAAGAAGTGGATGATTTCCTGGATTTATATGACCTACCAAAATTAAATGAAGATGAGATAAGCCATTTAAACAAACCTATAACAAGCACAGAAATCAAAACAGTTATAAAAAATCTCCCAACTAAAAAAAGTCCAGGCCTAGATGGATTCACTGGTGAATTTTACCAGACTATCATGGAAGAACTAAAACTAATGCTTCTCAAACTTTTCCATAAAATAGAAAAGAAAGAAACACTACCAACCCCCTTCTACAAAACCAGCCTCACCTTGAGACCAAAACCAAAGAAAGAACAAAAACAGAAAATTACAGGCCAAGCTCCCTCATAAACATAAATGCAAAATTCTCAACAAAATACTGGCAAACAGAATACAAGAATATATCAAAAAGATCATTCACTCCAGCCAAGTAGGCTCTATCCAAGAGATGCAGGGATGGTTCAACATATCCAAATCAATATACCATATAAACAAACAAGTCAAACACCATATAAAAGGACTGAGAGGGCTAGAGAGCTGGCTTAGCAGTTAAGGACCTTGCATGTGAAACCTAAAAACCCAGGTTTGGGGCTGGAGAGATGGCTGAGTGGTTAAGGTGCATGCCTGCGAAGCCTAAGAACCCTGGTTCGATTCTCCAGGTCCCACATAAGCCAGATGCACATGGTGGTGCACATGTCTGGAGTTTGTTTGCAGTGGCTAGAGGCCCTGGCGTGCCCATTCTCACTCTGTCTGTCTCTAATAAATAAATAAATAAAAACAAAATCTTAAAAAAAAAAAAAAAACCAAAAACCCAGGTTTGATTCTCCAGGTCCCACATAAACCAGATGCATGTGGTGGTGCATGCATCTGGAGTTTGTTTGCAGTGGCTAGAGGCCCTAGCATGCCCATTCACTTTCTATCTCTCTCCTGCTCTCTGACTCTAATAAACAGATAAATAAAAATATAATAAATAAATAAAAGGACTGAGAGACAAAAATCACATGATCATCACAATAGATGCAAAAAAGGCATTTGACAAAATCCAACATCCCCTCAGGAGGCAAAGGTAGGTGGATCACCATGAGTTCAAGACCACCCTGAGACTACATAGTGAATTCTAGGTCAGTTGGGACTAGAGAGAGGCACCATTTCAACCCCCACCCCCCAAAAAAGCCAATGACATTCTTCATGGAAATAGTAAAAAAAAAAAAAAAATCCTAAAATTCATTTGGAAGCACAAAAAAACCTCAAATAGCCAAAACAATTTTAAGCAACAAAATTAAGGCTGGCAGTATTGCCAAACCTGATTTTAAGGTATATTACAGAGCCATAGTGACAAAAACAGTATGGTACTGGCACAAAACATGCTCATAGATCAATGGAACAGAATAGAGGACTCAGATGTAAGTTCAGGCAGCTACAGCCAAAAATAGTCTTTGGAGAAAAGATAGCCTTTTTAACAAATGGTGCACAAGAATCAAGTTAAAATGGCTCAAAGACCTTAATATCAGACCTGAAACTCTGAAACTGCTAAAGGAAAAAGTAGAGGAATCCCTTCAACCTATTGGTCTTGGCAAAGACTTTCTAAATATTACCACAATTACTCAGGAAATAAAACCACTAATCAACCACTAGGATCTCATGAAATTACAAAGCTTTTGTACAGCAAAGAACACTGTGAATAGAGCAAAGAGACAACCTACAGAATGTGAGAAAATCTTTGTCAGCTATATATCTTACAGAGGATTAACATCCAGAATATACAAAGAAGACAAAAAAGTAAATAATAAACTGGGCTTTAATTCCAATACTCGGGAAGCAGAGGTAGGAGGATTGCCATGAGTTCAAGGCCACCCTGAGACTACATAGGGAATTCCAGGTCAGCCTGGGCTAGAGTGAAACCCTACTTTGAAAAACCAAAATAAATAAATAAACTGGGTGTGGTGGCACACGCCTTTAATCCCAGCACTCGTGAGGCAGAGGTAGGGGGGATTGCCATGAGTTAGAGGCCACCCTGACACTACATAGTAAATTCCAGGTCAGCCTGTGCTAGAGTAAGACCCTATCTCAAAAACAAAACAAGCTAGCTGGATGTGGCGGCACATGCCTTTAATCCCAGCACTTGGGAGGCAGAGGTGTGAGTTCGAGGCCACCCTGAGACTATATAGTGAATTCAAGGTCAGCCTGAGCTAGAGTGAGACCCTATCTTAAAAACAAAACAACAAACAAACAAACAAAAAATAAATCAAACAATCCAATTAAAAAATGGGCTATGGAACTAAATAGAGAGTTCTCGAAGGAAGAAATACAGATGGCCTATATACATCTAAAAAATGTTCTACATCCCTAGCCATTAGGGAAATGCAAATTAAAACTACTTTGAGAATCTATCTCACTCCTGTAAGAATGGCTGTCATCAAGAAAACTAATGACATAGGTGTGGTGGTACACTCCTTTAATCCCAGTACTTGGGAGGCAGAGGTAGGAGGATCGTCGTGAGTTCTAAGCCACCCTGAGGCTGCATAGTGAATTCCAGGTCAGCCTGGGCTAGAGTGAGACCCTACCTTGAACCACCCCCCCCCAAAAAAAACAAAAAAAAATCAAATTACGATAAATGCTGGCGAGGATGCAGAAAAAGAGGAAACTTTCTACACTATTGGTGGGAATGTAAACTGGTATGGCCATTGTGGAAATCAGTGTGGAGGTTCCTGAGACAGCTAAAAATAGATCTACCATATGACCCAAGTATATCACTCCTAGGTATATACCCCAAGGACTCATCTCACTACCTTACAGATATTTGCACATCCATATTTATTGCCACTCTATTCACAATAGCTAGGAAATGGAATCAGCCTAGCTGTCCCTCAACTGATGAATAGATAATGAAGATGTGATACATTCATACAATGGAGTTCTAGTCAGTGGTAAATAAAAATGAAATTATGAAATGTGCAGGGAAATGGATGGATCTGGAAAGGATTGTACTAAGGGAGGTAACCCAGGCCCAGAAAGCCAAATGCCACATGTTCTTTCTCATATGTAGATCCTAGGTACAAATGTTTAGACTTGTATGTGAGCTGGGGTACAAATCAGTAGCAGAGGCCAGTAAGCTAGAAAGGAGCTTATAAGAGAGGGAGGAGAGGGGAGGACTTAAGGGGATGGTATTGTATATATGTAAGTAGAAGAAAAGATTACTGGGGGTGGAATGGACTAAATGAGGTCAGGGGAAGAGATTGAGTAAAGGAAGGGTATGGGGAGGGCTAATCAAAATTTAAGAGGATATGAATCAGCCATATGGAAACCTACTTATTATTGACAACTTCTATAATTATAGGCATTAAACCATGATAATTCCCTCTCTCCCCCCACTTTCCTCCTCTCAACTCCACTCCCCATCATATCCCCTCCCCCTCTCAGTCTCTCTTTTATTTTGATGTCACCATCTTTTCCTCCTATTATAGTGGCCTTGTGTAGGTAGTGCCAGGAACTGCAAGGTCATGGGTATCCAGGCCATTTTGTGTCTAGAAGAGTGCATTGTAAGGAGTCCTATCCTTCCTTTGGCTCTTACATTCTTCCTACCATCTCTTCCACAATGGACCCTGAGCCTTGGAGTGTGTGACAGAGATGTTTCAGTGCTAAGCGCTCGTCTGTCATTTTTTCTCAGCACCATGGTCATCCCAGAGGACACCACCATCTGAAAAGAGAAGCTTCTCTAACCAAAAGTGAGAGTAACATTAATATATGGGTATAAACATTAAGAAAAGTGCTTACCAGGCAGTTTAGTGAACATAATATATGCATTTAGCCAGACACCAGCAGGTGTTACACCCTAGGGCTCATGACTTTCTCCTGTCATAGGTTTTCAGTATCAGGCATGTATTCCCTCCCATGGAGCAGACATCCAGTCCAGTTAGAGAGTGGATGGTTTCCACCATAACACCATGACACTATTGCACCCGTTGGCCTATTTGGCCTGGCTTGCCAAACTTAAATTTTGCAGTGTCCACTGTTGTGTATCTCCACTAATGACTTCTCTCTCTCCCATGGAGCTGCTTTCAGGTAGCTTTTTCTAGCTTTCTGTCAGCTGGTCTACAGGGAGGAGGTTTTCAGCTCAGCTCCAGCAAGTTTTCTCAGTGACCTTGAAACCCAAGCATGTGGAGTCCTCAGCAATAGGGTCTTACCATCTATTCCTGGTAGGAAACCAAGAGCCTTGGCAATGGCCTGTAATGTTTTGGGGACATCAGCGACCTCCCTGGCCAACAACTCACCAGAAGGTGTCACTTCCCTGACACAGAAATTTTTCTAGTAACAATCTATGGCTTCTGGGTGTGCCATTGTCCAAAAACAGTAGGTTTCCACTACCTTTTTGGCTAAATGCATATATTATGCTTACCAAACAGCCCAGTAAGCACTTTACTTAATGTTCATAACCATATAATAATGCCACTCTCACTTTTGGTTAGAAAGGCTTCTCTTTTCAGATGGTGATAAGCTCTGAGATGACTCAAAAGGCAACATAGTGCTGAGAAGAAGTGACAGAGGAGTGCTGAGCACTGAAATATCTCTATCACACCCTTCCAAGGCTCAGGATCCATTGCAGAAGAGGTGGAAAAAAGAATATAAGAGCCACAGGAAGGGTAGGGCTGCTTACAATGCAATCTTCCAGATACAAAATGGCCTGGATATCCATGACCTCATAATGTCTATCTAGTACTACCTACACAGGACCCGCATAATAGGAGGAAAAGATGATGACATCAGAATAAAAGAGAAACTAATTGAGAGGGGGAGCAGATATGATGGAGAGTGGATTTGTGAAGGGGAAAGTGGAGGAGGGGAGTTAATTATCATGGTTTATTGTCTATAATTATGGAAGGTGTCAATAAAAAAAGAAGAAACCGGGCATGGTGGTGCATGTCTTTCATCCCAGCACTTGGGAGGCAGAGGTAGGAGGATTGCTGTGAGTTGAAGGCCACCCTGAGAATACACAGTGAATTCCAGGTTAGCTCGGGCTAGAGCAAGACCCTACCTCAAAAAGATAAATAAATAAAATAAAATAAAAAGGAAATAAAGTTGTAAATTATATATCTTATAAGAATCTAATACTCAAGATACATATATACATACATATATATATACACACACACCAGGCATGGTGGTGCATGCCTGTAATCCCAGCACTTGGGAGGCAGAGGTAGGAAGAATACATATATATATATACATATACACACGCAATGTGTTATGAGGTGGATAATTATTAGGATTCATTGCTCTCTGCTTCCTCACTTATGGACGGAGTTGACCAGCTGCCTCAAGCACCAGGCACCATCCTCTCCATGTTGGACAGCAACCTTAAACTGTAGGCCAAAATAAACCCTTTCTTTTCTTTTAAATATTTTATTTATTTGCATGTAGAGAAACAGGAGAGAGAGAGAGAGAATGAGAATGAGTGCACCAGAGCCTTCAGCCACTGCAAACAAACTTCAGATGCATGTGCCACTTTGTGCATGTGAATTTATGTCGGTACTGGTGAATTGAGCCCAGGGAGTTAGGCTTTGTAGGAAAGCGCCTTAATCACTGAGCCATCTTTCCAGCCCCCCAAATAAACCTTTTCTTCCTAAAGTTACGGCTGATCAGATATTTTGTCTCAGCAGCAAGAAAGTAACTAATATTACCAGTTATTCCTCTTTCAGTGATTGTCCTGTATTTTTGTTTGCTAAGTCTAGTAGTCAGCCTGGGATAGAGAGACCTAGCCATAACGGGGCACAGCCAGCCTGCAACTTCACCTATGCAGGTGAGGACTACTTAAAACAGTGTGCTTTGGGGACCTGTTGCCCTAACACTGTGACCAGCAGGGCTTCCTCCTCCACACTTTCTTTTTTTTTTTTTTTTGGTTTTTCGAGGTAGGGTCTCACTCTGGCCCAGGTTGACCTGGAATTAACTCTGTAGTCTCAGGGTGGCCTTGAACTCACGGCGATCCTCCTACCTCTGCCTCCCGAGTGCTGGGATTTTAAAGACGTGCTCCACCACACCCAGCTCCTCCTCTACTTTCTAACTGCAGTTTCCAATCGTCAATGGTGTCTGTCCACCTGGAACAGACAGCCAGCCTTTCCTCTCTGGTGAGAGGACATTGATTCCTCAAAAGCCCTTAGCACACTGTCTGGTTCCCAGAGACGGCTTGGGAGGTGGAAGATGCGCTGGTCTCCTCTCTCTGCTCCCTCTTACAATACCCTACTGACACCAAACCTGAAGAGATTATACCACACAACACCCTGAGCAGCAGATATGCTGTGCGAACCTCGTGGGTGGATTCCTGCTGCGGTACTCCATGTCTAAGTCTTTATGCCTTTTTTGGTTTTGTTTTGTTTTGTTTTGTTTTCCAAGGTAGGGTTTCACTCTAGTCCAGGCTGATCTGGAATTCACTGTGTCGTCTCAGGGTGACCTTGAACTTATGGCAATCTTCCTATCTCTATTTCCCAAGTGCTGGGATTAAAGGTATGCGTCACCACACCAGACTCTTTGTGCCTTTAGGTGAGTCATTTTCCTGCTCATTGCCTCAGTTTCTTTGTTTGCATGCAAGATGAGCAGGCATTTGAGAGCCTCTGACAACCTCTCAACATTGTCAGGCTTCGATGCCCATTTGAAATGAGGAACTGGAGTGGCCAACACCTGGCTGCCTCATGCCTGGGGCAGTTTTCCTTGTCTCTGCCCATTAGCCCAGGTCTGAGCAGGTAGTATGAGATGGGGTTGGGATGGGGTCAGTACCCTACCTGTCTGGCCTCAGCAAAGCAGAGTCCATAGAGGATCACACAGCTCAGGGATTCCAGCTACTCCTGTGGTTGTGCTGAATTCTCTCGCTTTGCATCTTTCCTTGGGTTGGCCCTGGTCTATTCCATGCTATTCCATTGTCATCGGCAAGATGGGGCTTGGTGATGCTGGACTGAAGTGTGTCTCAGCCTCTCCCTGCTCTGTGGGATCCCTGTTGTCCTGAAGTGGCTAGAGGTAATGTGCTGATCTCTTTGAATGTTGGGTCTCCCCAGCCTTTCAGTGATCAGGACTGCCTGGTGTCAGGGTAGAGGTGTTTTCTGCCTTCCTCCCTGGCCCTGAATAGGCACTCTGCCCTCTTTCTTCTCATCCAGTTGTGCCAAGCCCCTTCTTGTGCCCCGTTGGCTTCTACTCTGCTTGTTTTGTGATTGAACCAGGAGAGGAGTGAGGGCTGGAAGTCATGTGACACAGAGCCTGGAGACAGCACCCAGACCTGGCTGGCCCACTCCAGGGCCCACAACCCCCTTCCTAGCCAGGCTTTCTGCTGCCTGCCCAGCAGAGGCAGACCCTTTCTGGTGCTCTTGTTGCCATGGTGATCCTAGGTAAGAATGCCTCCACATTCTGTGTATGGAATCTCCCTCCACCCACTGACCCAGCTCTGCAATGCTTGCCTCTAACCTTTGCTCTCAAGTGCATGGGCTTTGCTGCCATCACAAATTTCTCATTCCTCAGAGCTCCTTTCACCCCTAATAGAGACAAGTAAGGTTCAACTCCGAGAAAATTCTCCTCCATTGCAGAGATTATGCTGGGGAATACAAAGGACACAGGATCGCACGTCCAAAGGCTAAGATTTCAGTCCCAGGTCATTGATAGTGGTGATGCTTTGCACTCCGCTGTCCTCTAAGGACGTTATACCCAGCTCAGTCCTCAGTCATGCCTCTGTGACTTACCACTTCCACACTACTAATACTCTTGTATCCTTCTCAATTTATTTTATTTTATTTTGGTTTTTCAAGGTCAGGTCTCGCTCTAGCTCTGGCTGACCTGGAATTCACTCTGTATTCTCAGGGTGGTCTCAAACGCTCGGCAATCTTCTTACCTCTGCCTCCCCAGTGCTGGGATTAAAGGCGTGTGCCACCACACCCGGCTTAACTTCAATACTCCTTTCTCTGAAACTTTCCCTGTCCTCTTAGGCCTTACCAATCTCAGTTTGTGTTGGAGCAATTTTATTTATTTATTTGCAAGCAGAGAGAGAGAGAGGGAGGGAGAAAATGGGTGTGCTAGGGTCTCTAGCCATTACAAATGAACTCCAAATGCATGCCACCCCTTGCGCATCACCTGGCTTACGTGGGTACTGGGAATCAAACCTGGGTCTTTGGCTTTGCAGGCAAATGCCTTAACTGCTAAACCTCTAAGCCATCTCTCCAGCCTCTGTTGGAGCAATTTTAGTATTTTCCTGGTTGTCTTTGGTTTATGAATTCTCAGATTAGGTTCTGTTCTGGCTCCAGAGATGTTCTGTTGAATAACTACTTTGTAGAACAGAAATCAAAAGAGGGTGTCAATGACAGGGTGGGCACCATGCTTGCAAGGATGGATCCTGGGTCCCTTCATCCAGACATGGCTTGGACTAGTTGGTGTCCAGGGTGGCTCTATTGTGTGCCTGAGGTATGCTTGGTTGGCTGGGACATGCTGGGAAACCATGACATATCTAAGTGTACCTATGCTATTGCTGGGGTATCTCTGGGGACATCTTGGGGCATGTGAGAAGGTCAGGGAGACAGAAACAACATGACTTGAAGGGATTACTGAGCTAATCTCCCTTCCCAAAAAAAGGGCGGAGGAACTCCAGCATCGCCCACTTTCTTCTCAGGGCTCGACAGTTGCTGGTCAGGGTCTGGGAGACCATAGACTCCATAGACTCTTTTAGCTGCTGGTCAGGGTCGGGGAGATCATAGAGGTTCCTCTAGTTTGCATTGACCCTAACAGTGAGGAACTAGGCTTCCCTAGCAAGAGTCACCTAGTCAAGAGTGCCCTCCAGTGGGCACTATAGGGGAGGCAGGAACATCACAAAGGCAAGATTTTCTCTATCTTTCTTTCTTTCTTTCTTTCTTTCTTTCTTTCTTTCTTTCTTTCTTTCTCTCTCTCTCTCTCTCTCTCTTTCTTTCTTTCTTATTTAAGAGAGAGAGAGAAAGACAGACAGAGAAAGAATGGGCACGCCAGGGCCTCCAGCCACTGCAAATGAATTCCAGATGCATGTGCCACCTTGTGCATCTGGCTTACATGGGTTCTGGGGAATCAAATCAAGGTCCTTTGGCTTTGCAGACAAGCGCCTTGACCACTAAGCCATCTCCCCAGCCCAGATTTTCCTTTCTTTAATGCATAGCATGTGCATCACTATGCCAGACATGATGACAGCAACATGCTCAAGTTTAATTTAAACATATACTTCTTGGGCTGGGGATGTAGCTCAGTACAGTCCTTGCTTAGCCCTAGGTTCAATCTCCAACACTGCATAAAAACCAGGCATAGTCGTATATGCCTGTAATTTCAGCACTTAGGAGGTGGAGGCAGGAGAGTAAGGTGTTCAAGGTCATCCTTGGCTACATATTGAGTTTGACGCCAACCTGGAATACATGAGACCCTGCTTCAAAAACATATATAATGACAGCCGGGAGTGGTGGCGCACACCTTTAATCCCAGCACTTGGGAGGCAGAGGTAGGATGATCGCCTTGAGTTCAAGGCCACCCTGAGACTACATAGTTAATTCCAGGTCAGCCTGGGCCAGAGTGAGACCCTACCTCGAAAAACCCAAAAAAAAAAAAAACATATATAATGACTATATATACATATATTTATATGTAATATATAGTTTTATTTAGTTATTTGCATGTTTATGTGGGTGGGGGGTGCTACAGGATCTCTTACTGTTGCAATAAAAGCCCTTCTGACTTTTATATGGATGGCTGGGGAATTGAGCCTGGAGCTGGCAAGCTTTGGATCTCCCCAGCTCCTCCTTTTTTGTTTTTTTTTATTCCTTCTTTTTTTAAATTTTTTTTTTATTTTTTTATTTTTATTTTTTTTGGTTTTTCAAGGTAGGGTCTCACTCTGGTCCAGGCTGACCTGGAATTAACTATGTAGTGTCAGGATGGCCTCGAACTCTCGGTGATCCTCCTACCTCTGCCTCCCGAGTGCTGGGATTAAAGGCGTGCGCCACCACGCCCGGCTTTTTTTAAAATTTTTATTATCATTGTTTATTTATTGAGAGAGAGGTAATGCACACAAACTTCAGACACATGTGCCACCTTGCACATCTGGCTCACGTGGGTACTGGAGAATCAAACCTGGGTCCTTTGGCTTTGCAGGCAAGTGCTTTAACTGCTAAGCCATCTCTGCAGCCCTTTTTCTTGTTTAAAAAAAATATTTTGTTGAGAGAGAAGAAGAAGAAGAGAGAGAAAGAGAATGGACATCCTCGGGCCCATGGCCACTGCAAACAAACTCCAGACACATGCGCCATCTTGTACATCTGACTTACATGGGTACTGGGGAATTGAATCTGGGTCCTTAGGCTTCACAGGCAAGCACCTTAACTGCTGAGCCATCTCTAAAGCCTGGTTTTGGTTTTTTCAAAGCAGGGCTTCACTCTAACCCTGGCTGAACTGGAACTCGCTCTGTAGCCCGAGGTTGGCCTTGAACTCATGGTGATCCTTCTACCCCAGCCTTCTCAGTGCTGGTGTTATAGGTGTGAGCCACCACAACTGGTTCAATATATTGCATTCATATGTAAAGAGATAGAAAAATACATCATCACCTAATAGGTGGAACACTTTCTTGAGTGTGTGTATGTGTTGGGGGCGAAGAGGACAGCAAGGTAGGAATCAACAGTGCTTCTCACTCCAGGCTGTACACTAGAATCAGTTGGAGAATTTAAAGCCCAACACCTGGGCCAACTGAGTCCACACCTGCAAGTGGGGGTGCAGTTCCCGTGGTTTGCGACACTCCCCAGGATGAAGTTCTTTGCCCTGGTCACTCTCACTGGGCTGCTGAGGCAGACCCACTGCTCCATGCACGGATGAGGAGAGGAAAACGCTCATCAATACTGCTCCTTCCCTGTTCCAATGAGGCCAGCAGTGGGGAATGGGGGAGGCGGCAGATGCTCCTCCAAGGCTGCTCTGGTCATGACTGAGACTCTCACAATAATAACCATTTTATTGTTTTCTGTGATTACAAAAGTAACCAAGGTCACAGGGGAAACAGTTTGTTATTCTTTGTGGGCAAAAGTGCTATGTGCCCAAGTCACCTGCAAGTTTTACCTTGTTAATACTTGGGGACAGGAGAAAGGGAGGGAGAAGGGAAGCGTAGGAGAAGTGTGGCTTTATTTTAAGACTCAGGGCTTCTGAAAAAAAATGGTCTCAAGACTATTCACATCACAGTTTCCTCTGTTAGTGCTTGAGAAAATGCAGCTGCTTCAAGGACACAACCAACTCCTAAGAAAGACCCAGAGAAGCTGCATGTTTGGTACATGTTCCCGGCCATTCTTATGGCCAGTGAATACCAAAGCCAAGGCTGCATGCAGACCACCCTTTGCATTGACCATCCAGATAAGCATGTCAGTAGACACTCATTAGGGTCAGAGGCTTAGGAGGGCCCTCAGGAGAGGACTAATGTGCTAAAGTTATCAAGCCAGCTGCTGAGAGTCTAACCAGCTGCTCCCGAGGATGTGGGTACACACCTCCTTTTTCCTAGGCTAGCTAAGAGCCAGCAGCCTAAACAGCAGGCTGCTATGTTATCTTTGAGGCACTAAGCAGGTCCCCACACCTGGGCTCCCTACCTCCCTGCGCTTTCCGTAGCTCTCAGTACCTTCCAATAGGCCCTGACAACCAATAGCAACCAGCATAGCCTATGATATCACCAGCAGCCAATCAGAGCTCCTCACCAGTATATGCAGAACTCTGTCACTGGTACTGTGCTGAAGACATTCCAGAGCAACACTGTGTTTCTTAGACAGGGATGCTGAGGCAGAAGGGAGCAGAAGCTCATCCTGGGACAGCACACAGGTCACCATAGAGCTGGGACTAGAAGCCAGATTCGTGGCATGGCACAGTGTTCTTTCCATATCCCACAGAGGCTCCATGACCACCTGGGGCCTGGACAGAGGCTCTTCCTCCCCGAGAAGCTCTTGGTACCTTAAATGAGGATCAGCCCTGCCCTCGACTCTCTGAGAAAGATCCCAGGGGTCTCCACCTCCCCAACTCTGGGATTACAAGCATGGCTACGGTGCCTGACTTGTTTTACATGGCTTCTTGAATGAAATGAATTCAGGTCCTCACGCTTGCATGGCAAGTGCTTTCCCAACTGAGCCATCTCCCCAGCCCCCCTGTAGCTGTGTTCTTAGCTCAGCACCCTAGGGAAGGATTAGAGGAGCCACTGTTCAGGCTGTGCTGATGGCTGTTTCTGAGCAGATTACTGGGAAGAGGCTGAGACAAGGGTTCCTTTGAGTGAGCCTTGGCTTAGGAAGTCAGGTGCCTACTTAGCACACATGTATGTGGGCAGCACCAACCTCCAAGTATGGGCAGGGACATCAGCCACAGGGTCTCAGGCAGTCCCACCAGCCCAGTGGCAAGACCTTTTGTAGGATCGTCTGACCGGCTCAGTTCCCCACTGTGAGTAGGGGCTGCCTCAGTGGATGGGGATGGGGCTTGGAGGGCCTTTAAAGGTGGATGACTGCACTTGTACATGTGGGTGTGATGTGCATGTGTGAGAGTGTGTGGCTTCTGTATGTCTGTGCAGAGGTCCTGAGGTGGGGACAAGCTTTGTATGTACCAGGCAAAGGTTCAGCAGTCAAGTTCGTGGTGGCATCAGAAAAAGCTGGAGAGGGCAATCATTGCATCAATATTTGGTGAGTGCTCTGAGAACGTTAATAAGAGCTGCCAGTGGGAAGAGGAAACAAGCACTAAACAGCGAGTATCCTGTACCTACAGGTTTGTTTGTTTGTTTTTTGAAGTAGGGTTTCATTCTAGCCCAGGCTGACCTGGAATTCACTATGTAGTCTCAGGGTGGCCTTGAACTCACGGTGATCCTCCTACCTCTGCCTCCCAAGTGCTGGGATTAAAGGCGTGTGCCACCACACCTGGCTGTGTTTGTTTTTCGAGGTAGGGTCTCACTCTAGCCCAGGCTGACCTGGAATTCACTATGTAGTCTCAGGATGGCTTAGAACTCTCCGCGATCCTCCTACCTCTGCCTCCTGAGTGCTGGGATTAAGGGAGGTCACCACCATGCCCAGGTACGAGTTTTAGTATGCTAATACACTAGGTAGAAAAACCAAGCACGCTAAGAGGACACTGATTTGGGCAGTTGGGACACTGTTTCCAGTAGCATAGTTGGGGGACACCCTTCCTAGGGTATTACCTGAAGTGGGAATGAGTCATGGAGTTACCTCAGGAAAAACACCTCTCCTCCCCAGGACCAGGTAGCTGCTTCATCAAATACAAAGGGCCTAGAGCTTGGGGTCATCATTCACTAAACATTACTGGGAAATCCCGGTGAGACACTGCTGTGGGAATGGGGTTGTGACAATGGATAGAGTAAGCCCTTAGCCACTTCTCACTGTACTGGGGTTACGGGAGCTGTGTGGTCTCTGCCGCTATGTGGCCTTTGTCACCGCACAAAATCGAAGGCACACAGCCTATGACTTCTCTGCCAAGGTTGAGGCACAGCCTCTGGGCTCACTTTTTTGTTTTCCTACCTTACCCCTCTCTCAGTGTGAGGTTAGAAAGCTGAGGCCCCAAAGCAGGGAAGGTTCCCCTCCGAAGTCACACAAGAGTCCTAGACAGTAATACAGCCTCTGATTGCTACCTCTCCCTCCATGTTACTCTCTGCGGGGCTGCCCAGTGTGCGCTCATGACTATCACCTACACAAGCCAAGTGGCCAACGCCCGCTTGGGCTCCTTCTCTTGCCTGCTGCTCTGCTGGCGTGGCAGCATCTACAAGCTCCTCTATGGCGAGTTCCTCATCTTCCTGCTCTGCTACTACACCATTCGCTTCGTCTACAGGTAGGTGTGCCAGCACGGGGGCGGGGCCTGCGGGAGGCTCTGGGCGGGGCTTAGAGCTCCGGGGGCGTGGCTGAGTGAACATCTGGGCAGGCCTTGGAGGTTGAGATTGGGGCTGGGGAGAAAAAAGGGAACTAAGACCCAGGGCTGGGCGTGTAGCTTGGCCATTGAGCGCTTTCTGGCCATGTGTGTCACCCTAGAGTTCAATCTTCAGCACTGTGGAACTCATACTGGGAAGACAGCTTAATCCAGGCCAGGAGAGGGAGCCTCAGCCAGGCCTGAGCTAGTTACACTGACCTGACCTTGTTTTATTTAGTCACTCTTAGACTTGTTACATTTTAATTAATTTATTTCGATTAAGATGTTGTCTAAAGAATAAAACATAGGACAGATATAAACACAGAATATATAATAGCATTTTAAGTTGAAAAAGCACTAATGGGGCTGGAGAGATGGCTTCATGGTTAAGGCACTTGCCTGCAAAGCCAGAGGACTCAGGTTCAATTCCCCAGGACCCATGTAAACCAGGTGCATAAGGTGGCACGTGCATCTGGAGTTAGTTTGCAGTGATTGGAGGCCCTGGCACACCCATTCTCTCTCTATCTGCCTCTCTCTCAAATAAATAAATAAATAATACATTAAAAAAAAAAAGCACTAATGACTACAATGGGCTGAGAAATATCAAAGGCCTGAATTTCTTGAGCTTATTCTCATCACAAAAGAACAAAGATTTTTATTTCTTTTTTACTTTAACAATTAATAAGAGGAACCAGGTATGGTGGCGCATACCTTTAATCTCAGCACTCGGGAGGCAGAGGTAGGAGGATCGCCATGAGTTTGAAGCCACCCTGAGAATACAGAGTGAATTCAAGGTCAGCCTGGCCTAGAGTGAGACCCTACCTCGAAAAACCAAATAATAATATTGATAATAATAATAATAATTACAATGGGACTAGAGAGATGGCTTAGCAGTTAAAGCGCTTGCCTGCAAAGCCTAAGGACCCATACTCAATTCCCCAGATCCTGTGTAAGCCAGATGCATAAGGTGACACATGTGCAAGGTTGCATATGTGCCCAAGGTGGTGCATGTGTCTGGAGTTCAATTGCAGTGGCTGGAGGCCCGGATGTGCCAATTCATTCTCTCTCTTTCTCTCTCCGTCTCTCCCACACACATACTCTCTCTCATAAAAAAAAAAAAAATTAAAAAAAAACAGTGGGGTGTGGTGGTGCATGCCTTTAATCCCAGTACTAGGGAGGCAGAGGTAGGAAGATTGCCATGAGTTTGAGGCCAGCCTGAACCTACATAGTGAATTTCAGGTCAGTCTGGGCTAGAGCAAGACCCTACCTCGAAAAACCAAAATAATAATAATAATAAGAGCCGGGCGTGGTGGCGCACGCCTTTAATCCCAGCACCCGGGAGGCAGAGGTAGGAGGATTGCTGAGAGTTCGAGGCCACCCTGAGACTACATAGTGAATTCCAGGTCAGCCTGGACCAGAGTGACACCCTACCTCGAAAAACCAAATAATAATAATAATAATAAGTTAAAATAAAGTTTAGTTGGGTCTGTGGCTCACATCTTTAATCCCAGCACTCAAGGGGCTGAGGTAGGAGGATCCTCGGCCTGGGCTACATAGTGAGTTTCAGATCAGCTTGAGCAAGAGTGAGACTGCTTCAAAACAACAAAAAGTAGAGTTAATTTTATTTATTTATTACAGGGGTCTCACTATGTAACCTTGGCTATCCTGGAACACACTATGTAGACCAGGCTGGCCTTGAATTTGTGGCAATCTTCCTGCCTCTGCCTCCCAAGCGCTATTTTATTTTTATTTAGTTTTTTTTTTTTTTTTGAGATAGGGTCTCACTCTAGTCCAGGCTGACCTGGAATTAATTATGTAGTCTCAGGGTGGCCTCGAACTCACAGCAATCATCCTACCTCTGATTCCTGAGTTGCTGGGATTAAAGGTGTGCACCACCACATCTGGCTAGTTTATTTTTTTGAGCAGTTTTAGGTTCGCAGCAAAATTAAGCAGAAGGTACAGAGATTTCTCATATCCCCCCACTCCCTTCTATCTTCCATACCAGCAAAGCATGGCACCATAGTAGTACATTGTTAAAATCATTGACACAAAGGCTGGAGAGATGGCTTAGTGGTTAAGGAGCATGCTTGCAAAGCCTAAGGACCTTGGTTTGATTCTCCAAGTCCCACGGAAGCCAGATGCACATGGTGGCACATGCGTCTGGAGTTCATTTGCAGTGGCTAGAGGCCCTGGCATACCCATTCTCTCTCTCTCTCTCTCTTCCTTTCTCTAAGTCTCAAATAAATAAATAAATAAATAAATACATTTTTAATCTTTAAAAAAAGAAAAAAAATCATTCACACATTATTGTCCCTGAAGTTCTCTGGGGTTCACTCTTGGTGCCATACATCCTATGGGTCTGGATATAATATGTGTCTGCAGTGATGTGACATGTATCCACCATTTCCTCAAACCTCTCAGTGTTCTGCTTAGCTATCTTTTTCCACTTTTTTTTTTTTTTTTTTTTGAGGCAGGATCTCACTCTAGCCCAGGCTGACCTGGAATTCACTATGTAGTGTCAGGATGGCCTTGAATGCATAGCAATCCTCCTACCTCTGCCTCCCAAGCGCAGGGATTAAAGGCATGCACCACCATTCCAGGCCCTGTTTTTATTTTTTTGAGGTAGGATCTCACTCTAGCCCAAGCTAACCTGGAATTCACTGTTGTCTCAGGCTGGCCTTGAACTCAAAGTGATCCTCCTACCTCTGCTGGGATTAAAGATGTGTGCCACCATACCTGGCTTTTTGTTGTTGTTGTTGTTGTTTTGTTTTTCAAGGTAGGGTCTCACTCTAGCCCAGGCTGACCTGGAATTCATTAGGTAGTCTCAGGGTGGCCTCGAACTCTCAGTGATCCTCCTACCTCTGCCTCCCGAGTGCTGGGATTAAAGGTGTGTGCCACCATACTCAGCTTAAATTTTTTTTTTAAGATAGGATTTTCACGTATGCTATACTGGTCAGGAACTCACTTTGTAGCTAAGGATAATCTTGAACTTCTGATTCTTTTTTTAAAAAAATATTTTATTTATTTATTTATTTGAGAGAGAGAGAGATGCAGAAATAGGTAGGCAGAGAGAGAGAAAGAATGGGTACGCCAAGGCCTCCAGTCACTGCAAACAAACTCCAGATGCATGCACCCCCTTGTGCATCTGGCTTACATGGGTCCTGGAGAATCGAGCCTCGAACCAGGGTCCTTAGGCGCCACAGGCAAGCGTTTAACTGCTAAGCCATCTCTCCAGCCACAAACTTCTGGCTCTTTTATCTCCACTTTCCAAGTGCTAGGATTACAGGTGTGTGCTACCACACCTGGGGATGGAACACAGGACCTTTTTGCATGCTAGGCAAGCCACATTCCCAGCTCTCCACCTTATATTGTCAAAAGGCCAAACACTCTGTTCAATTTGCTTTTTAAAAAAAATAATTATTTATTTTATTTTATTTATTTATTTGAGAGCAACAGAGAAAGACACAGAGAGAGATGGAGAGAGAGAGAGAGAGAATGGGCATGCCAGAGCCTCCAGCCACTGCAAACAAACTCCAGATGCACGTGCCCCTTGTGCATCTGGCTTACGTGGGTCCTGGGGAAGCGCTTAACTGCTAAGCCATTTCTCCAGGCCCTCAATTTACTTTTGCACAACTTTCCCTTGGCCTCTTTGAAAGAGTCAGTGAAGAACTTGAGATTCAGGGCAGTGGTGAAGCATTTGCTTAGAATGAGCAGGGACTGGGTTCAGTCCCCAGTACTGCAAAACAGACAAACAATAACAGGGTTAGTACTGCCTAAAAGTTACCCCATTCAGCAAGCTCTTCCTTCCTCTCAGCCTGTAGCCAGCCAAGGATTCTTCCAGTCAGATGGGGTGTCTGGGCCAGGCCAGTGGAAGGAATAAACACTCAGACAGCCCTGGGCCACCTGTGGACCGGGCTGGACTTGCCGGAGTCAAAGACATCTCCACAGTGCATACCCCCTCTGCCAGGTTGGCCCTCACGGAGGAACAGCAGCTGTTGTTTGAGAAGCTGGCTTTGTATTGTGACAGCTACATTCAGCTCATCCCCATATCCTTTGTGCTGGGTGAGCATCCCCTCGCGGCTGCCGGGGACCCCATAGCCTCCCCAGGGGTCCGGACAGATCCTGGGCAGACAGTGTAGAGCTGGGTGGGAGTGGGAGGAAGGAGGCAGGCCATTGGCAAAGGTGCTTTGTGAACTTCAGATAAAGGTACAGGCTGCGGCCTAATTAAAGTTAAAGAGATTAGGAAGGCCGTCCAGTTGATGGCACTCCAGAGTCGGTTTTCTGAGGGCGGCGCTGACCTTTGAGAAAGGTTAAGGCTGGTCCTCACTCCCATCTGGAAGATGGAAAAACCGAGGTCTAACCCGCGCCGGTCTCTGGACACAGCTCGCCCCCTCGTCCCTTGTCCCTCGCCCCTCCTGCCCAGGTTTCTATGTGACGCTGATCGTGACCCGCTGGTGGAACCAGTACGAGAACGTGCCGTGGCCTGACCGCCTCATGAGCCAGGTGTCTGGCTTCGTGGAGGGCAAGGACGAGCAAGGCCGGCTGCTGCGGCGCACGCTCATCCGCTACGCCAACCTGGGCAGCGTGCTCATCCTGCGCAGCGTCAGCACCGCCGTCTACAAGCGCTTTCCCACCCTCCAACACCTGGTGCAAGCAGGTGGCTGGGGCAGGGGTCTGGAGGGGAAGGGGCCCGAGAGGGTGTGGCGGGATCTGGCGATGGGTGGAGCCAGAGTCCCCTGGGTATAAGGTTTAGTTAGGAGCAGAGGTGGGGTGGAACCAAAATCTGGGGGCAGGGCAGAATTGAGCGCAGCTGTCAGGTGCTTTTAGATGGAGTAAGGCCAGAGCAAGCTCAGAAGATAAGGATTTGCGCAGGGTTAAGCACCCTCCGGGTATAAGGGAAGGGATTTGGGGCCTTGGGAATTAATGAAACTAGGGTTAATCTAATTCCCCTCCCACCTTCCTGTCCTGATCTCTGGTCTCCAGTCTGAAGGTTTTGACATGGTCTTTCAGAGGCTTTGCCTGGTCTGGCTGTAGCTAATAACACAACGCCCACACGTCCCAGTGTGACGCATTGACTACTTTAAAAAAAAATTATTTGAGCCGGGCCTAGTGGTGCACGCTTTAATCCCAGCACTGGGGTAGCCACCCTGGGACTACATAGTAAATTCCAGGTCAGCTTGGACTAGAGTGAAACCCTTCCTTGAAACACACACACACACACACACACACACACACACACACACACGAGTATGAGCACACCAGGGCCTCCAGCCACTGCAAACAAACTCCAGACACATGTGCCTTCCTGAGCATCTGGCTATATGTGAGTACTGGGGAATCAAACCCAGATTGTCAGGCTCTGTAAGTAAGCGCCTATTGTAGTCAGCTCCACACTGCTGGGATGAACTTCCAAACCAGACCCAGTTTATGGGAGGGATGGGATTTATTTGAAGCTTACAGATCCAGGGGAAGTTCCATAATAGTGAAAGAGGCTGGCCTCCTTTCACAGATACAAAGTAGAGATTTAAAAAAAAAAAAAAAAAAAAAAACCTGCCTGGCGTTGTGGCGCACGCCTTAATCCCAGCGCTTGGGAGG
>PVKW010028461.1:0-27410 GCA_004027895.1 Orientallactaga bullata | reverse complement strand
GGCGGCCGCCGCCTCCTCCTGCAGCTCAGGCGACAGCTGCTCGTCCTGCTCGGCCTCGGCCAGGCACTGCCGCTCCCACTTGGAGAACCAGTGCTCGGGCCCGTGCTCCTGGATCTCCGCCTCGCCCTCTTCCTTCCGCTCCTCCATCGTCCGCGGCCCCCCGCCGCCTCCGCCTCGCCCTCGCCGCCGCCGCCGCCGCAGCCGCGTCCTCCCCGGGCGAGGCCTCGGCGGGAGCGTCGTCGTCCACAGGCCCGGCGCTCGGCGGCGACGACGATGACGACGACGACGACCAGTCCTCGCGGCGGCCCAGGCTTTCCTGAACCTCTTTTTACCCTTTCACCTCCACGGGCCGGCTACTCCGTCCTGCACCGGCCCCGGGGACGGGGACGAGCCTCCCACCACCCGCACTGGGCGACGAGTGTCCGCCCCCCCCCCTCTGTCTCTCTCTCTCTCTCTCTCCGCCCACCCCCGGGTCGCCGCGGACCGGAATCAAAATGCCGCCGTCCCTCCACTCGCCCGCCGGGACCTTTTCTACTGCCCACCCATGGTGCCCTGGCCTCGCTTTAAAGGCCGAGGCCGCTTCTGCCTGCCGAACACTGCGCGCAGCCCGACCCGCACCGCCGAACCCACCCCGAACACTGAAGAACGTCGACGACGACGCCGCCGCCGCTGTCGACGCCTCTGCGGCGGGCTGTCCCCGCCCTCCCCCGCCCACTCGGCCGCGGCGCCCCGCGCGGGGGAGGGGGATCGGCCGGGGAAGCGCCTACTGTCAGCATCCTCATTGGTCCCCGCGGGCCGGATCTGGCAGACAACGTTGTGATTGGCTCGTCGGCTTGTCTGCTTGACGTCATCACAGGGCGGGGCGGAAAGAGAGGGTGGAAAAAATACAGTAAATGTCAGGTAGGATGAGACGGAAGGGAGGGGGAAAGAGTTGACAGTGGTAGCGTCTGGCCAAGAGGAAGAAAAAAAATACATATATGTAAAAAATGTGAGAGAGGGATTACGCATGCGCACGGCTTATTTGCCCCCCCCGCAGTAGGGTGGTCAGAGTCACGTGACTTCCTACAGGGAGGAAAAAAATTTATAGAAGCTGTGGGAGAGGGGTTGCGCGTGCGTACTGTTTGCTGTCTCTCCCCCCCCAGTTGTCAGGAGTCACGTGACTGGGCCAAGTGACCGCGCCCGGAGGGGGCTTTTCCTGCGCTCCCAGCGCTAAGGGGTGACAGCCAGGGCGCAGGGCTGACGGCGGGCTTTTTGCAAGCCCCGGACGAGGGCTTTGCAGAAAGGGGGTTTAGTGGCCCAGTTTTGCAAAGCACTCTCCCGTCGCTCTCTGCCAGGGTCCCACGTCTCAGCGGGCACAGAGATGCGTGAGGATCTCGGCACGGGGCAGCCGGCCGGCGGCGATCTGCTCCGCGGCCTCGGCCGGAGGCCCCGCACCTGTCCCGCACGCACGGCGCGAGCACGCTCCCGGGCCACGTGCGGGCGGCGGAGAGCAGGGCCACGCGCCTGCCAGCTGACAGCCGGCCCTGCCCCTCCCCCGCCGTCCCTCCCGAAGTTCCCCCACCGCTCCTGGCCCGCCAGTCGCCGGGCAGCCAGCTCGCGTCCTTTTCAGTTTCTCAAGATTTGGCTCAGAGCTGGATGGGGTGGGAATCGTTCCTTTGTAACCTCGCCACTCAAAAAGCTGAGGAAAGAGGGTCGCGAGTTCAAGCCCCGCCTCGGCTATATAGTTCGGAGTCCAGCGTGAGCTATGAAAGGCTGCCTCAAAAATAAATAAATAAACAAACAAACAAACACAGGGGTTGTGGACGGAGTCAGTTGGTAGAGGGTTTGCTAGCGTGCACAAGGCCCTGCACCACAAAAACCAGGCAAAGTTACACAGCCTCTAATCCACCACTTGCGAGTTGGAGACAGGAGAATCAGAAGTTCAAGGCTATCCACCAAAACATAGAGAATTTGAGGCCAGGCTGGGCTACATGATACACTGTTTCAAAACAGAGAGGAGTCTGGCATGGTGGCGCACGCCTTTAATCCCAGCATTTGGGAGGCAGAGGTAGGAGGATCGCTGTGAGTTCAAAGCCACCCTGAGACTACACAGTGAATTCCAGGTCAGCCTGGACTAGAGGGAGACCCTACCTTAAAAAAAAAAAAAAAGTAAGGTGTGGTGGCGCATGCCTTTAACCCCAGCACTCAGGAGGCAGAGGTAAGAGGATTGCTGAGAGTTCAAGGCCAGCCTGAGATTACATAGTGAATTCCAGGTCAGCATGGGCTAGAGTGAGACCCTACCTTGAAAGCCCCAAAAATTTATTTATTTATTTATTTATTTATTTATTTATTTATTTATTTATTTATGAGAGAGAAATGAGTGCACCAGAGTCTTCAGCCTCTGCAAACAAACTCCAGAACCATGCACCACTTTGTGCATCTGGCTTTATGTGGGTATTGGGAAATTGACCTCGGATAGTTAGGCTATGTAGACAGGCACCTTAACCACTAAGCCATCTCTCCAGCCCCTCATGCACTACTTGGTGTATCTGGCTTTACATGGGTACTTAGGATTTGAACCCAGGCCATCAAGTTTTGCAAGCAAGGGCCTTTAACCTGCGAGCCATCTCTTCAGTCCCTTTTTTGCTTTCTTTCTTTTTTTATTTTAATATTTTTATTTATTTATTTGCTAGCAGAGAGAAATAGAAGACAGAGAGAATGGGTGCACCAGGATCTTCAGCCACTGCAATGGAACTCCAGATGCATGTAGTACTTTGTACATCTGGCTTTATGTAGGTACTGGAGAATTGAACCTGGATTGTGAGGCTTTGCAGGCAAGCACTTTAACTGCTAAACCATTCCTCCATCACCCTTTATTATTATTTGGAGAGCTGTTTTGTTTTTCTTTTTTTTTTTTAGTTGTATTATTATCTTTGACCTTACATATGAAATTGATAAGTGGTTTTTATTTTCTCCCTCTTTTTTTTTTTTTTTTTTTTTTTTTTTTTTTTTTTTTTTTTTTTTTTTTTTTTTTTTTTTTTTAGTTTTCTGAGGTAGGGTCTCACTCTAGTTCAGGCTGACCTGGAATTTACTATGTAGTCTCAGGGTGGCCTCAAACTCCCAGTGATCCTCCTACCTCTGCCTCCCAAGTGCTGGGATTAAAGGCATGCGGCCACCATGCCTGGCTTTCTGTCTCTTTTTTTTAAAGATTTTATTTTTATTTATTTATTTATTAGAGACATAGAAAGGGAAAGAGAGAGAGTGAGAATGGGCACGCCAGGGCCTCTAGCCACTGCAAATGAACTCCAGACACATGCACCCCCTTTTGCATTTGGCTTACATGGGACTGGAGAATTGAACCAGGGTCCTTAGGCTTCACAGGCATGTGCCTTAACCGCTAAGCCATCTCTCCAGCCCATGCTTTGTTTTTCTTATATGTAGTCCAGATGACCCCAAACTCTTGATCCTCATGCCCCTGCCTACCTAGTGCTGGGGTTATACGTGTACATCACCAGACCTAGCTAGAGCTTTTTTTGTTTTGTTTTGTTTCCATACAAGTCTTCTGTGAACTCACTGTATATAGCCAAGGATGCCATTAAACTTCTGATCCTCCTGCCTCCACATCTCAAGTGCTGGGAACACGAGGGCTCACCACCACACCTGTTGTATGTAATGCTGGGGATCCAACTCAAGACTATGCTTGGCAGGCAAGCACTCTCCCAGCTGAGCTACATTGTAGGTCCTCCCCTTCCACCTTGTTTGACACAGGTTTTCTCTTGTTTTGCTGCTGGGAAGGCCAGACTAGCTGGCATGTGAGCGAGCTTTGGGATTCTCCTGACTCCACTTCCCTCTTCTGTAGACACTCTGGGATTACAGATGCCCATGGTGCCACTTTTTGTCTGGCTTTACATGGGTGCTAGGAGATCTGAACGCCAGTTAATAGGTTTGTGAAGCAAGTGCCTTTAACCTCTAAGCCATCTCCCCAGCCTGAAAGAATTTTTTGAGATAGGGTCTCAAAAGAGGTAGAAGGATCGTCATGATTTCAAGGCCTCCCTGAGACTACAGAGTGAATTCCAGGTCAGCCTGAGCTAGAGTGAGACCCTACCTCGAAAAACAACAATGACAAAAAATTACAAGGACTGGAGAGATGGCTTAATTGTTAAGGCATTTGCTTGCGAAGCCTAAGGATTCATGTTTGACTCTCCAGGTCCTACGTAAGCCAGACACACATGGTGAGGCAAGCGCACCAGGTTGCATTTGTGCACAAGGTGGCACACGCGTCTGGAGTTCCATTACAGTGGCTGGAGGTTCTGGTGTGTGAATTCTCTCTCTATTCCTCTTTCTCTCTCTCAAATAAATAAATAATGAGACAAAACACATAAAGTAGTCTAGGCTGGCCTCAAACTCAGCCATCCCCTGTCCTCAAGCTCTCCAAAGCTGCGATTACAGGTGTGCAGAGTCATGGTTGACATGTTTAAAGAGCATAGACCTCACTTCTTCATCTCATGCAGACTCAGCATGAGCAGCTTTGACCCTGACCTTAGCTTGTAAAGGCATCTATTTTCAGCCATAGATTCAAGAAGGAAATGAAATGGCACTGCGTGAATGCTGGCTCTCTAGTAAATGTGGAAAACATCAGCTTCCTGCCTTAGTGCCAAAACCCACAGCCACACAGGTCTCTATTTTCACCTGTCATTTTCTGAATTCTGAATGTTGATGGTCTTAGATGGAGATGTTTTTTTTTTTTTTTTTTTTTTTTTTTTTTTTTAGTTTTTCGAGGAGGTAGGGTCTCACTCTGGTCCAGGCTGACCTGGAAATTAACTATGTAGTCTCAGGGTGGCCTTGAACTCAAAGTGATCCTCCTACCTCTGCCTCCTGAGTGCTGGGATTAAAGGCGTGAGCCACCACGCCCAGCTAGAGATGGTTTTAAAGCCAGTGCTCTGTAGTTTATTTTCTTGTTATCTATAGGTATTATTACCACTGGCACTCAAAGCAAAGAAATGTGAAAATAACCATGTAGATGTTTGCTATGAGCCAGGCATGGTGGCTCACATCTATAACCTCAAGATTCCACAGTTAAAGACAGGAGGATCAGGAGTTCAAGGTCATCCTTAGCTCCATAATGAGTTTAAGGCCAGCTTGGATTAGAAGAGACCTTTTCTCAAATACTTCCCCATTCCAGTTCTATCCACTCCAAAAAGATTTGTGTTGTGACAGTCACTAAATGAAGACACTTCCAATGTGAAAGCTTCTATAAAATGTTGCTCACTTCTCAGATTAAAGATATAACCCCTAAGGCTGGAGAGATGCCTTAGTGGTTAAGGTGCTTGCCTGCAAAACCTAAGGACCTGGGTTCCATTCCCCAGTACCCACGTAAAGCCAGAGGCTCAAGGTGGCGCATGCTTCTGGAGTTCTTTCACAGTGACTAGAGGCCCTGGCGTGCCCATTTTTCCCTCTCTATCTATCTCTATCTCTCTCTCTTTCTCAAATGAATGAATAAATAAAGTCGGGTGTGGTGGCACATGCCTTTAATCCCAGCACTCAGGAGGCAGAGGTAGGAGGATCGCTGTGAGTTCAAGGCCAACCTGAGACTACATAGTGAATTCCAGGTCAGCCTTGGCTACAGTGAGACCCTACCTTGAAAAACCAAAAAATTAATTAATTAATTAATTAATTTAATACTTTTTAAAAAGATATAAAGCTGGGTGTTGTGGCTTACACTTATATAATCCCAGAAAGAAATTTTGGGGTTCTTTGCCAATACACCAATAAGGCAATGGCACCAATAAATTGAGAGTACCCAGATTCTTGTCTTATGAATTTAAAGAATTAAAATTTATTAACTTTTGGCTGTGAGTGGTGGCGCACACCTTTAATCCCAGCACTCAGAAGGCAGAGGTAGGAGGATCGCTGAGTTCAAGGCCACCCCTGAGACTACATAGTGAATTTCTGGTCACCCTGGGCTAGAGTGGGACCCTACCTCAAAAAACCAAAAAAAAAAAAAAAAAATTCATTCATTCACTTTCTCTTTTCAGATGGTGGTGACCACTGGGATGACCCAAAAAGCACCATACTGCTGAGATTAAGTGACAAAGGAGTATTTGGAACTGAAATATCTCTTTATTTAATTTAATTTATTTATTTATTTATTTGAGAGAGCAAGAGAGAAAGTGAGGGATAGACAAAGATGCCGCCAGCCACTGCAAACGAACTGCAGACATATGCGCCACCTTGTGCATCTGGCTTACATTGGCTCTGGAAAATTGAACCAAGGTCCTTTGGCTTTGCAGGCAAATGCCTTAACCACTAAGCCATCTCTCCATCCCAGGACTGAAATATCTCTATCATATGTTCCAAGGCTCAGGATCTATTGTGGAAGAGGTGGTGGAAAGAATATAAAAGCCAAAGGAAGGTAGGACTACTTACAATGCAATTGTTCAGATATAAATTGACCTCAATATTCATGACCTGGCAGTGCCAAACACTACCTTCACCAAGACCCTCATGATAGGAGGAAAAGATGATGACATCAAAATAAAAGAGAGAGGGGCTGGAGAGATGGCTTAGCAGTTAAGCGCTTGCCTGTGAAGCCTAAGGATCCAAGTTCGAGGCTCAATTTCCCAGGTCCCACGTAAGCCAGATGCACAAGGTGGCGCATGCATCTGGAGTTTGTTTGCAGTGGCTGGAGGCCCTGGTGCGCCCATTCTCTCTCTCTCTCTCTCTCTCTCTTTCTGTGTCTTTCTGTCTGTGGCTCTCAAATAAATTAAAATTTAAAAAAAAGAGAGAGAGAATAATGGAGAGAGGGAGGGGATATGATGGAGAGTGGATTTGTGAAGGGGAAAGTGGGGGAGGGGAGGGAATTGTCATAGTTTATTGTCTGTAATTATGGAAGTTGTCAATAAAAAAAGTTTTTAAATAATTATAGGCCAGAGGATAAGGTTTAGAGAGACTTTATTACATTAAGAGAAGGAAAGAAGCTGAGCATGATGGTGCACACCAAACAAAAAAAAAGAGAGAGAAAGAGGGGGCTGGAGAGATGGCTTAGCAATTAAGGCGTTTGCCTGCAAAACCAAAGGATCCCAGTTTGATTCTCCAGGACCCACGTAAGCCAGAAGCACAAGGGGGCACACATGGCTGGAGGCACTGACATGCCCATTCTCTCTCTCTCTCTGCCTCTTCCTCTCTCTCAAATAAATAAATAAATAAAATATTTTTTAAAAAGAGAAAGAGAGAGAGAGCCAGGCGTGGTGGTACACACCTTTAATCCCAACACTTAAGAGGCAGAGGTAGGAGGATCACCATGAGTTCAAGGCTATCCTGAGACTACATAGTGAATTCCAGGTCAACCTGAGCTAGAATGAGACCCTACCTCAAAAAGCCAAAAAAAAAAAAAAATTAAATTAAATTTTTAAAAAGAGAGAGAAGGAAAGAATAGGAAGTACAGGGAGCTCCTGTCGTGAAGGAGGCAAGAGGGGATAAAGCTCACCCTGTGACCCACATTTTTAATTTTCTTTAATCATTTTTATTTATTATTTATGTGAGGGGGGTCCGAAAGAGAGGGAGAGAGAGTGAGAATGGGGACACCAGGGCATACAGCCACTGTAAACGATCTCCAGATGCATGCGCCACCTTGTGCATGTGGCTTACATGGGTCCTGGGGAATTGAACCTAGGTCCTTTGGCTTTGCAGGTTAGTACCTTAACTGCTAATTCATGTCTCCACCCCCCCTTTTTTTTTTCATTTGAGATCGGGAGAGAGGGAGAGAGAGAATGGGTCCACCAGAGCCTCTAGCCACTGCAAATAAATTCCAGACACATACGCCACCTTGTGCATCTGGCTTACGTGGAACCTGGAAAATTGACCCTGGGTTCTTAGGCTGAACAGGCAAGTGCCTTAACTGCTGAGCCATCTCTCCAGCCCTCACTTATAGATCCTGAATGGGGGCTGAGTTAACCAGCCATGAGACCAAGTTTTGGAGCTGAGTTTAATCAACCACAAGGTCAGGGTCAGATTTAAACCTTCCAGGACTGCTCTTTCCCTAGGAGCTGCTCAGGTTGTTTCTGGAATAACAGGTCTAGGGAACTCTTAGACAAGAGATGAGGAGAAACCAGGTTCTTCTCTGAGTTCTAGCAGAGGGGAGACTGCAAGGGCAAGAACATTCTTGCTTTTTTCATTTTCGGTGTCTAGACACCCTAAACTGCCTCACCAAGGATGTCACAAGACTGAATTTGTGGCCTGGAGACATGGCTTAGTGGTTAAGGCACTTGCCTGCAAAGAATAACAACTAGGGTTCGATTCCCCAGGACCCACGTCAGCCAGATGCACAAGGGGCACATGCATCTGGAGTTCCTTTGTAGTGGCTGAAAGCCCTGGTGTGCCTCTCTCTCTCTCTCATTGCTTGCAAATAAATCAATAAATTTTTAAAAATGAGTTTATGAAAGCCGGGCATGGTGCCGCAAGCCTTTAATCCCAGCACTTGGGAGGCAGAGGTAGGAGGATTGCTGTGAGTTCGAGGCCACCCTGAGACTACATAGTGAATTCCAGGTCAGCCTGAGCTAGAGTGAGACCCTACCTCGAAAAAAAAAAAATGAGTTTATGATATCCAGTCCATTTCAATGTCCATTCCACTATGATGCTTTGCTAACAGTGCCTGTTTTAGTCCACTGGGCAATGTGCTCAACTTGAAGACTACATTTCCCAGCCTCCCTTGCAGCTAAGGCAGAATGATGAAATAATAAGAGGAAATCATTGGGTGGGGCTTCCAGGAAAGCTATTTAAAAGGAGCTGATTTAGCTTGGCCTCTTGCTCTGGTTACTTCCTCCTTCTTCCTGGTTCCTGTTGCACAAACAAGATATCCTGGGCTGTAGCAGCCATCTTTGATCATGAAGTAACCTTAAAGAGGGAAGCATTTTGTAAACAGTGTGGTGCAGAGAAAGAAGTGCCTGCGAGTGAATTTGTGAACATTTCTTCACTATCCAACTCTAGACATCTTTTTTTTAAGTAGAGGAAACTAAATCTGTGTGTTTTACAAGAAAATGTGGTCCAACTAGACAATTCATCACTCTTTTTTTTTTTCTTTTTTGATTTTTCAAGGTAGGGTTTCACTCTAGCCCAGGCTGACCTGGAATTCACTATGTAATCTCAAGGTACATTCGGAACTCTTGGCAATCCTCCTGCTTCTGCCTCCCCAGTACTGAGATTAAAGGTGTGCATTAATCTTTTTTCTTTTTCTTCTTCTTCCCCCCCCCCCCCGAGGAAAGGTCTCATTCATTTATTTTTCCAAGGCAGTGTCTCATGCTAGCTCAGGCTGACCTGGAACTCACTCTGTAGTTCCAGGCTGGCCTCAAACTCACAGAGATCCTCCTATCTCTGCTTCCCAAATGCTGGGATTAAAGGCATATGCAACCATGCCCAGCACATTCTTTTTAATTTTTAAATTTTTTAAAATTTATTTATTTGGTGGGGGTGGTTTTCCAGGTAGGGTCTCACTCTGGCCCAGGCTGACCTGGAATTCAGTATGTAGTCTCAGGGTGGCCTTGAACTCATGGTGATCCCCCTGCCTCTGTCTCCCAAGTGCTGGGATTAAAGGCGTGTGCCACCAAACCCAGCTCTTATTTTATGTTTTTTTGGTTTTTCGAGGTAGGGTTTCACTCTGACCTGGAACTCACTATGTAGTCTCAGGGTGGCCTTGAACTCACATCAATCCTCCTACCTCTGCCTCCCGAGTGCTGGGATTAAAGGTGTGCGCCACCACGCTGTTCTTTTTTATTTATTTGTATGTGTGTACATGCCTCCAACTGGGAGCCACGCATTCAGAACACGTATGTTTATGGGGGACACCTGATTCAAACCACCACAGTTTCTGCAGTGCTGGAGATGGAACCCAGGGCTTCATATATGCTGAACAAGCACTCTACCCACTGAGTAACATCCCCAGCCCCAGGTTTTTATTTTTATTTATTTTGGTTTTCTCGAGGCAGGGTCTCACTCTAGCCCAGGCTGACCTGGAATATGTAGTCTCGGGTGGCCTTGAACTCATGGCCACCCTCTTATCTCTGCCAGCTCCCAGACTGGAATTCTTTTAATAGTGCCAGGGTAGGCTGCCATCTGTGCTCTTTTGGGCCTGTGCCCCAACATATCTACAAAGAAGTCCACCTTGCTCCAGATCTTTATCAGACACCTAAGAATGTTGCTTCACACAAAAAGTGTGTGAGAGGCCAGGCATGGTGACCCACATCTTTAATCCCAGAACTCAGAAGTAGGAGGACGGGGCTGTGAGTTCAAGGCCAGCCTAAGACTACATAGTGAATTCCAGGACAGTCTGGGCTATAGTGAGACCCTACCTCGAAGAAAAAAAAAAGTGTGTGAGAGTGTGGCATTTATTTGCTTGTTTGAGACAAGGTCTAGCCTAAGCTGGTCTTGAACCTACTAAGTAGCTAAATTTGACCATTAACTCCTTCCTGCTCCTCCTGCCTTCAACCTTCCAAGAGCTGCGTTAGATGTGTGGTAACCACACCTGACTATGTTAGTCTGAACCTCTAATACAACCTTTGGGAAACACACACGAAGTGAGTGTAACTCAAGAAGACCATGGGCAGTTTTTCAGGAAATGCATTTATTTTCCTATGATTCAGCCCTCAGACAGCAGTCAGAATGAGCCATCACATTGTTATCCTGAGAACTGTCTCAAGCCAGCAGCCACTTGTAGCTATAGCTCCAGGCAGAGGAGGGACTGCCATGGGAGAACTACACTGTTGTGATGGAGAAAGATACACAAACACGGTGAGAAATCAAAGCAAAAACAAGCAACAGCTCCTTCTCTGTCTGTCTCTACTTGCAAATAAATAAAAACATTTTTAAAAGATTTATTTGTATTTATTTATTAGAGACAGAGAGAGGGAAAGAAAGAGAGGGAGAGTGAGAATGGGCACACTAGGGCCTCTAGCCACTGCAAATGGACTCCAGATGCATGTGGTACCATGTGCATCTGGTTTACATGGGACCTGAAGAATGGAACCTGGGTCCTTGGGCTTCGCAGGCATGCACCTTATCTCTAAGCCATCTCTCCAGCCTAAGTAAAAATATTTTTTAAAAAATTTTAAGCCGGGCGTGGTGGTGCACGCCTTTAATCCCAGCACTCGGAAGGCAGAAGTAGGAGGATCGCCGTGAGCTCGAGGCCACCCTGAGACTACATAGTGAATTCCAGGTCAGCCTGAGCTAGAGTGAGACACTACCTTGAAAAAAAAATTTTAGAGGCTGGAAAGATGGTTCAGCAATTAAGGCACTTGCTTGTAAAGCCTAAAAACCCAGATTCAATCCCCCAGTGCCCATGTAAAGCCAGATACACAAGGTGGTGCATGCATCTGAAGTTCACTTGAAGTGGCTAGAGTCCCTAGAGTGTCCATATTCTCATTCTCTCTCTCCATCATAAATGAATAAAGTAGTTTTTAAAAAAGAAGATAAAGCCGGGTGTGATGGCGCACGCCTTTAATCCCAGCACTCAGGAGGCAGAGGTAGGAGGATCGCCTGAGTTTGAGGCCACCCCGAGACGACATAATGAATTCCAGGTCAGCCTGGGCTAGAGTGAGACCCTACCATGAAAAAAAAAAAAAAAGAAAAAAGACGACGACAAACTGGGTGTGGTGGCGTGCGCCTTTAATCCCAGCACTCAGGAGTAGGAAGGAGGATAGCCATGAGTTCAAGGGCAGACTGAGACTACATAGTGAATTTCAGGTCAGCCTGGGCTAGAGCAAGACCATACCTCAGAAAAAGAGGGGCCAGGGACTGGAGAGATGGCTCAACAGTTTAGGTGCTTGCCTGTGAAACCTAAGGAGCCATGTTGGACTCCCCAGATCCCACATAAACCAGACACATAAGGTGACCCACACATCTGGAGTTCGGTTGCAGTGGCTGGAGGCTCTGGTGCACCAATCTCCCTCTCGCTCGCTTGCTTTTTCTCTCTCTCTCTCTTTCACTCATAAAAACAAAACAAAAAAAACACCTGTAAAAAGGGCTGCTCTTAGTGGTACACATCTTTAAACCCAGCACTGAGGAAGCTGAGGTAGGAGGATTACTGTGAGTTTGAGGCCAACCCTAGACTACATAGTGAATTCCAAGTCAGCCTGGGCTTAGAGTGAGATCCTACCTCAAAAAAAAAAAAAAAAAAAAAAAAAAAAAAAAAAAAAAAAAAGCAAAAAAGAAAGCCAGGCGTGGTGGCGCACGCCTTTAATGGGGAGGCAGAGGAAGGTGGATTGCCCTGAGTTCAAGGCCACCCTGAATGAGACTACATAGTGAATTCCAGGTCAGCCTGGGCCAGAGTGAGACCCTACCTTGAAATACCAAAAAAAAAAAAAAAAAAAAGCAAAAAAGAAAAGAGAGAGTTAGGTGTGTATGGTTTAGAGGTAGAGTGTTTGCCTAGCATACATGAGACCCTCAGGAGCCCCTCACCATATGGAACCAGAGTCTCTAGGGATGACCAGTCAATTTAACAGGCCTACCAGGGATTGTGAGGCAAGCTTCAGTTTGAAAGTCATAGCATTAGAGGCCTGGAAAAAAAAAGATTGTGGGAGGCAAAATCTTGTGTGGGAGCTGGAAAGATGGTTCACCAGGTAAGAGCGTTTCCCCCACGTAAGTATGAGGGCCTGAGGAAGCCTGAGACCACCTGAGTTTGATTCCCTACCCCCATGTAAGCACTTGGGTGTGGCCATGCATGTCTGTGGGGAACAGAGATGGGGAAAATTGCTGAAGTGCACAAGACTTGTGGCAAGGAAACACATGGGTGGGGAGAATTCCCTGATGTTCTTGTTGGGCCTCCACATGCAAGCGCTTGGGGCACCACACACTTATACACACGCACCATATATGACACCACATAAACTACACACACTACAAAACCCATTCCAATATTATAAAATAAAAATACACGTTTCAGGCAGGAGAGATGGCTTAGAGGTTAAGGTGCTTGCCTGCAAAGCCAAAGGATCCAGGTTCAATTCCCCAGGACCCACGTAAGCCAGATACATAAGGTGGAGTTCATTTGCTGTGGCTGAAGGCCCTGGTGTGCCCATTTCCCCTCTATCTGCCTCTTTCTCTCTCTCTCTCTCTCTCTCAAATAAAAATTTAAAAAAGTTCCCTTATTTTAAAAATTATATATGGTGAGGGCTGGAGAGTTGGCTTAATGGTTAAGGCATTGGCCTGCAAAGCCATAGGACCCCTGTTTGATTCCCCAGGACCCACACAAGCCAGAAGCACAAGGTAGCGCATGCATCTGGAGTTTGTTTGCAGTGGCTGAATGCCCTAGCGAGTCCATTCTCTCTCTCTCTCTCCCTCTCTCTCTCTCTCCTCTCTCTCCCTCTTTCTTGCTTGCTCTCAAATAAAAGATTTAAAAAAATTTTTTTTGTTTTTTTTGGGGGAGGGTTTTTTCGAGGTAGGGTTTCACTCTAGCCAAGGCTAACCTGGAATTCACTATGTAGTCTCAGGGTGGCCTTGAACTCAGTGATCCTCCTACCACTGCCTCCTGAGTGCTGGAGTTAAAGGAATGCACCACCACACCTGGCTAAAAAAAAAATTTTTTTTAATATTGTGAGGGCTGGAGAGATGGCTTAGCAGTTAAGGTGCTTGCCTGCAAAGCCAAAGGACCCAAGTTCAATTCCCCAGGACCCACATAAGCCAGCTGCACATGGTGACACATGCGTCTGGAGTTCATTTCGTTTGCAGTGGCTAGAGGCCCTGGCGTGCCCATTCTCTTTCCCTCACTCCCCAAATAAATAAATAAATATTTTAAAAAATTTTTTGGAGAGAGAGGGAGAGGAAGACGATAGAGATGGGCACCAGCAGCCTCTCAGCCGCTGCGAATGAAATCTAGGTGTGTGCGCCCCCTTGTGGCAAGTGTGGCATTGCGCCCTTGCGTCACTTCGCATCTGGCTAAAGGTGGGACCTGGAGATTGGAACTAGCGTTCTTAGGTTTAGGAGGTAGGCGCCTTAACCGCTAAGCCATCTCTCCAGCCCTAAAAAATTTTAAAACGTTTAAAATATATATATTGTGAGCCAGACATGGTGGCTCCTGCCTTTAATCCCAGTACTTGGAAGGCAGAGGTAGGAGGATCGTTTTGAGTTCAAGGCCAGCCTGAGAATATATATATAGTGGATATCCTGCAAGATAGGATTATGCTTAGACCGGTGGTGACAAGGAGGTTTTACCTGCTGTCTAATCTATGTTGGGTGCAGGTAATTAGTGCAAATTAGCTGGGCTCAGGTGTTCTTTGGACTTAAATACCACCTTTCTACTGAGGGTTACCAAACACTACTTATTTTTACCCCCGAGAGGCTCTGGGAGGCTCTGAGCCAGAGAGAAAGTTAAGAATAGAAAGCAAACAGGTCATCTGACTGCACAGTAACCATCACCGTGTGATTCACCACTGTGTGGAAGCCCTGGTTCTTAAATAAAGAGCATGTTGATCTTTTCAGACACCAATGAACCACAAGATGCAACTACCACCAACAGCTACGTCCAGATCTACTTACCATTTTGTAAAATGACTTACTGTGCATATTGTGCATTCAGTTCAGCTTGTGGGTTGACAATTTTACCCCATAATATGGTGTGGTGGTTAGAATGTAAAATGACCCTCATAGGCTCATGTGTTTGAATACTTTTTTTTGATACTTTTTTATAAAGAATTTTTTTTTTTTTTTGAGGTAGGGTTTTACTCTAGTGCAGGCTGACCTGGAATTCACTCTGTAGTCTCAGGCTGGCCTCGAACTCACAGGGATCCTCCTACCTCTGCCTCCCGAGTGCTGGGATTAAAGGCATGCACCACCACACCCAGGAAGAATTTTTTTGTTTTGTTTTGATTTTTGAGGTAGGGTCTCACTCTAGCTCAGGCTGACCTGGAATTCACAAGGTAGTCTCAGGGTGGCCTTGAACTCATGTTGATCTTCGTACCTCTGCCTCCCAAGTGCTGGGATTAACGGCTGCACCACCACACTTGGTTTATAAAGAATTTGTATGCATTTATTTATTTGAGAGAGAGAAAAAGAAGCGGATATATAGAGAATGGGCACACCAGGGCCTCCAATCACTGCAAATGAACACCACACACATGTGCCACCTTGTACATCTGGTTTACGTGGGCCCTGTAGAATCAAACCTGGGTCCTTAGGCTTCGCAGGCAACTGCCTTAACCACTAATCAGTCTCTCCAGCCCCTGAATACTTTTTTAAAATAATTTTTACAGCCGGCGTGGTGGAGCATGCCTTTAATCCCAGCACTCATGTGGCAGAGGTAGGAGGATTGCCATGAGTTTGAGGCCACCCTGAAACTACATAGCGAATTCCAGGACAGCCTGAGCTAGGGTGAACCCCTACCTCAAAAAACATAATAATAATAATACTTTTTATTTATTTGTTATTTATTTTATTTATTTTTTGGTTTTTTAAAAAAAATTTGCTTATTATTTATTTATTTGAGAGAGACAGAGAGAGAAAGAGGCAGATAGAGAGAGAATGGGCACGCCAGGGCCTCCAGCCACTGCAAACGAACTCCAGATGCATGCGCCACCTTGTGCATCTGGCTTACATGGGTCCTGGGGAATGGAGCCTCGAACTGGGGTCCTTAGGCTTCACAGGCAAGCGCTTAACCGCTAAGCCATCTCTCCAGCCTATTTTTTGTTTTTTTGAGGTAGGGTTTTGCTCTAGCCCAGGCTGACCTGGAATTCCCTATGTAGTCTCAGACTGGCCTCGAACTCTCAGTGATCCTCCTACCTCTGCCTCCCAAGTGCTGGGATTAAAAGCGTGTGCCACCATACCTGGCCTTTTTTTTTTTCCTTTTAATAATTTCTTTTCTTTTCTTTTTTTTGAGGTAGGGTCTCACTCTAGCCCAAGCTGTCCTGGAATTCACTATGTAGTCTGAGGGTGGCCTTGCACTTAAAAAGTGATCCTCAACTTCTAGTGCTGTGATTAAAGGTGTGTGCCACCACAGCCAGCTTTAATAAATTTTTAGGGCTGGAGACATGGCTTAGTGGTTAAGGCATATGCCTGTGAAGCCTAAGGACCCCGGTTCAATTCTCCAGGTCCCACTTAAGCCAGATGTACATGGTGGCACATGCATCTGAAGTTCGTTTGCAGTGGCTAGAGGCCCTAGCGCATCCATTCTTCCTCTCTCTCCCTCTCTCTTTCTCTCACTCTCTCTGTCTCTAATAAATAAATAAAATAAAATCTTTTAAAAAATAATTTTTAAAAAATATTCATTTGTGGGCTGGAGTGATGGTTTAGCAGTTAAGGCTAAGGTACGCACCACCGAGTCAGGCATCTCTCTCTCTTCCTCACTCTACTCAAATAAATAAATAAAAACCCACCAAAGGGCTGGAGAGATGGCTTAAGGTGTTTGCCTGCAAATTCTAAGGACCCAGGTTCAATTCTCCAATACCCACATAATGCAGATGTACAAGGTGGCACATGGATTGAGAGTTCATTTGCAGTGACTGGAGGCCCTGGCATGCCCATTCTCTATGCCTCTCTCTCTCCAATAAATAAATAAATAAACAAATAAAGACTCAGCTGGGCATGTTGGGGCACACCTTTAATCCCAGCACTCAGGAGGCTGAGGTAAGAGAATCGCTGTGAGTTTGAGGCCACCCTGAGAATACAAAGTGAATTACAGGTCAGCCTGGGCAAGAACAAGACCCAACCTCAAAAACACCAAGCAGATGAGGGAGGCAGAGGATACCTGATGTTCTCTGGCCTTCACACACATGCCTACAGGGTACACATATTTGCA
Organism: Orientallactaga bullata; assembly: GCA_004027895.1. Classification (NCBI taxonomy): domain Eukaryota; kingdom Metazoa; phylum Chordata; class Mammalia; order Rodentia; family Dipodidae; genus Orientallactaga; species Orientallactaga bullata. The sequence continues at coordinate 10,654 of PVKW010028461.1, read as the reverse complement.
CACACACACACACACACACACACACACACACGCATACACCACACAGACATCTCATCACATACCACACATACTGTACACACATGTACTCCCCCCAAAAAAATCAAAGCTAAAAATTGGGGGAAAAAAAAAACTGTGTATCCATGTGGTAATTTGAATTAGGTGTCCTCCATAAACTCTGCATCTGGCTTATATGGGTACTGGGGACTCAAACCTGGGTCCTTAGGCTTCACAGGCAAGGTGCCTTAACTACTAAGCTATCGCTCCAGCCCAGCTCACGAGTTTTGAATGTTTGATTCCCATCTGATGGCAACTTGGGAGATGGAGCCTTGCTGGTGGAGGTGTGTTGATCGGGGTGGGTTGTTACAGCCAGCTTCCCCTTGCCAGGATTGGGTTCACTCTCCTGCTGCTGTTTTCCACCTGCTGTGGCAGAAGTGAGGTCCAGCTTCTGTTCATGCCAGGCTGTCTCCTGCCATCAGGAGTCTTTCCTTTGAGACTGTAAGCTAAATAAACTCTTCCTCCCACAAAATGCTCTTGCTCCGGTGCCTTATCCCAGCAACAAGAAGGTAACTGCAACCATCTGAGTGACATAACTTAAACTCTGGCTTTTCCTGAATCTCTCTATGCAGCAAAATTTTACCCTTAGAAGAATAATTACACAGAGCTGGAGAGATGGCTTTGTGGTTAAGATGTTTGCCTGCAAAGCCTAAGGACCCAGGTTCAATTCCCCGGCACTCATGTAAGCCAGCTACACAAGGTGGTGCAGATGTCTGGAGTTCATTTGTAGTGGCTGAAAGCCCTGGTGTGTCCTTTCTCCCTCTCTCTCTGTGAAATAAATAAATAAAAATATAAATATTAAAAAAAGATTGGGCTGGAGAAATGGCTTAGCGGTTAAGGCATTTGCCTGCGAAGCCAAAGGATCCCGGTTCGATTCTCCAGTACCCATGTAAGCCAGATGCACAAGGGGCACATGCATCTGGAGTTCGTTTGCAGTGGCTACAGACCCTGGCGTGCCCATTATCTCTCTGTCTGCCTCTCTTCTCTCTCTCTCTCTCTGTCTCTCTGCTTGCACATAAATAAATAAACATTTAAAAAAAAAGATAAATTCTGAGCCAGGCGTGGTGGCCTTTAATCCCAGCATTCGGAAGGCAGAGGTAGGAGGATCACTGTGAGTTTGAGGCCACCCCTAGACTATATAGTGAATTCCAAGTCAGCCTAGGCTAGAGTGAGACCCTACCTCAAAACAAACAAACAAACAAACAAACAAACAAACAAACAAACAAAAGAATAACCACATAGCAAACTAAAAAGGAAACCGAAGCAAGTGTCTATGAAAATGGGGGGTGGGAGAGACGTTCACTGGAGAAGCCCAGTCCCAAGACGGCGATACACACAAGGTTGGTAATTCCTGGTACCTACAGGGCAGCGCAAAGCCTGTGGGGAGGTCTTATCATGTCTCTGCTCTCTAGACGCAGCTCCACATCGCCCCCTGCAGGAACCTGAGGCGCTCTCCACTCAGGGGAAGCTGGGATTCTCAAACCACAAAAATTTCAGGATGAGTCAGTATGAGACAAAATTGGAACTTGTGGGCTGGAGGGATGGCTTAGTGGTTAAAGCATTTGCCTTCAAAGCCAAAGGACCCAGGTTCAATTCCTCAGGACCCACGTTAGCCAGATGCACAAGGGTGGTGCATGTGTCTGGAGTTCATTTGTAGTGGCTAATGGCCCTGGTGCGCCCATTCTCTCCCCTCCTTTCTCTGTCAATAAATAAATAAAAACAATTTTTAAAAAAAAAATGGAATTTGTTTATTTATTTGTTTGCTTATCTATATTGGTTTTTCGGAGTAGGGTCTCCCTCTAGCGCACGCTGACCTGGAATTTACTATGTAGTCTTAGGGTGGCCTCGAGCTCACGATGATCTTCCTACCTATGGCAAAGTAAGAAAGAAACTGAAGCAACTGTCTATTAAAAAGTCTATATATAAGGGGCTGGAAAGATAGTTTAGCAGTTAAGGCACTTGTCTGCAAAGCCAAAGGACCCAGGTTTAATTTCCCAGTACGCACATAAGCCAGATGCACAAGAGGTCACATGCATCTGGAGTTCATTTGCAGTAGCTAGAGGCCCTGCACACCCATTCTCCCTATGTCTGTCTCCTCCTCTCTCTCTCTTTCTGCTTGCAAATAAATAAAATAAAATATTTTTTAAAGTCTATATATAGCATGGCATGGTGGCGCACGCCTTTAATCCCAGCACTCGGGAGGCAGAGGTAGGAGGATTGCCAAGAGTTCAAGGCCACCCTGAGACTACATAGTTAATTCCAGGTCAGCCTGGACCAGAGTGAGACCCTACCTCGCAAAAACCAAAAAAAAAAAAAAAAAAGTCTATATATATTAAATGCTTTCCAAGTGCTAGGATTGAAGGCGTGCGCCACCATGACCAGTTTATTTATCTATTACCTTTGTGCTTTTTAAAAATTTCTGGCTGGGCATGGTGGCAAACGCCTTTAATCCCAGCACTCAGGAGGCAGAGGTAGGAGGCCACCCTGAGACTACATAGTGAATTCCAGGTCAGCATGGGCTAGAATGAGACTACCTCGAAAAACCAAAACACACACACACACACACACAAGTAAAGCTGGGCTGGAGGGATGACTTAGCAGTTAAGGCGTTTGCTTGAAAAGCTAAAGGATCCGGGTTCAACTCTCTAGGACCCATGTAAGCCAATTGCACAAGGGGGCACATGCGTCTGGAGGTCGTTTACAGAGGCTGGAGGCTCTGGCGTGCCCATTCTCTCTCTCCCTCCCTCCCTCTCTCTCTCTCTCTCTCTGCCTCTTTCTCTCAAGTAAATAAATAAAATATATTTTAAAAAATAGGAGGCAGAGGCAGGAGGATCGCTGTGAGTTCAAGGCCACCCTGACACTACATAGTGAATTCCAGGTCAGCCTGGGCTAGAGTGAGACCCTACCTTGAAAAAAAAATTTATTTATTTATTTATTTGACAGAGAAAGAGGGAGAAAGAGAGAGAGAATGGGCATACCAGAGCCTCCAGCTATTGCAAACAAACTCCAAATGGGTGCACCTCCTTGTGCATCTGGCTAATGTGGGTCCTGAGGAATCGAACCTGGGTCCTTTAGCTTTGCAGGCAAACGCCTTAACTGCTAAGCCATCCCTCCAGCCCCAAGCCCCTTTTTTTTAATATATAAGCAGAGAGTTAGAGAGAGAGTAGGAGAGAGAGAGGGAATGATTATGGTGTGCAGGGCCTCTAGCCACTGCAGACTCTACCTGCATGCACCACTTTGTGCATCTGTCTTACGTGGATACTGGGGAATCGAACCCAGGTTGTTAGGCTTTGCAGGCAAGTGCCTTGACCAGAGACCTATCTTCCCAGCACCACCCCCATGCTTTTTTGTTGTTGTTGTTTTTGTTGTTGTTGTTGTTGTTTGGTTTTTCGAGGTAAGGTCTCACTCTAGCCCAGGCTGACCTGGAATTCACTATGTAGTCTCAGGGTGGCCTCGAACTCACGGCGATCCTCCTACCTCTGCCTCTGAGTGCTGGGATTAAAGGCGTGTGCCACCACGCCGGGCTTTATTTATTTATTTATTTATTTTTATGGAACACTTCACGAATTTGCGTGTCATCCTTGCGCAGGGGCCATGCTAATCTTCTCTGTATCGTTCCAATTTTAGTATATGTGCTGCCGAAGCGAGCACTTTTTGTTGTTTTTTTTTTTTTTTTTTTTTTTTTTTTTTTTTTTTTTTTTTTTTTTTTTTTGAGGTAGGGTCTCACTCTGGTCCAGGCTGACCTGGAATTAACTATGTCATCTCAGGGTGGCCTTGAACTCACGGCGATCCTCCTACCTCTGCCTCCCGAGTGCTGGGATTAAAGGCGTGCGCCACCACGCCCGGCTTTTTGTTGTTTTTTAAAGGTAGAAATGCATACGTCTGTAGTTCAGTTGCAGCGGCTAGAGGCCCTGAGGTGCCCATTCTCAATCTGTGTTAAATAAATAAATAATAAAGGTAGGGTCTCACTCTAGCACCAGGCTGACCTGGAGCTCACTCTGTAGTCCCAGGCTGGCCTTGAACCATTGGTAATCCTCCTACCTCTGCCTCCTGAGTGCTGGAACTAAAGGCATGTACCACCATACCTGGATTGGTCTTCCATTATTATTATTATTATTATTATTATTATTGGTTTTTCGAGGCAGGGTCTCACTCTAGCTCAGGCTGACCTGGAATTCACACCCTCTGGTCTTTTTTTTTTTATTATTATTTATTTGCAAGTAGACAGAGAGAGCTAGAAGAGAATGGGTATGCCAGGGCCTCTAGCCACTGCAAACGAACTCCAGATGCATGTGCCCCTTGTGCATCTGGCTTACGTGGATCCTGGAGAATCGAACCGGGATCCTCTGGCTTCACAGGCAAACGCCTTAACTGCTAAGCCATTTCTCCAGCCCTGGTCTTCTGTTTTTGATTGACAGGCTTGATTATATAACCTTTTCTCTACTATGCATGTCCCTTCCTATCATGTATCTAATTTTTTTTTATTTTTTGGCTTTCCCAGGTATGGTCTCACTCTAGCTCAGACTGACCTGGAATTCACTCTGTAGTCTCAGGGTGGCCTTGAACTCACAGCAACCCTCCTACCTCTGCCTCCCGAGTGCTAGGATTAAAGGCGTGCGCCACCACGCCCAGCTCATGTATCTTAATTTTAATCATATGGACTTCCAATTATGCATTGATGGCATAAGATGGTAAATAGAAGATCTCCTTAAAAATTTACAGCTGAGCTAGGCGTGGTGGGACAGGCCTTTAATCCCAGCACTCGGGAGGCAGAGGTAGGAGGATTGCCGTGAGTTCAAGGCCACCCTGAGACTACAGAGTGAATTCCAGGTCAGCCTGAGCTAGAGTGCTAGAGTGAGACCCTACCTCCAAAAAGCCAAAAAGAAAAAAAAATGTACAGCTTACCTCAGTGTACATGTACCAAAACCAATCCATACGGGAGCTGTCCCTCTCCTGATTCCCAATATATCTTCGAGCATGTTTGAACAGGAAAGGGGCATCACCAAGTGGTTAAGGGAAATACCTTATTTATATTGTTTAAAGCAGGTCTGCATGCAGTTTGATGCAGGTGTGTGTGTGGGGGGGGTCCCAGGTTGACAACAGGTTGCAAGGTGCATTGTTAGCAAAGGGATATGTTCACTGCTCAAGCCACGTGGTGTCCTGGGTTGCTAAACTGCATCCTGTGGTTATCTGCCTCCACCTGCCCACCAGCTATGTGATTTGGACAAGTCCCTCAAGCCCCCCCCCCAAGGTGTCCATTTCCTCATCTGTAAAATAGAGAATATACCAACAGCACTAAGAACAGTCCGTTGCTCATAGGTCATGCGTATGTTCTGAGCACTCGGTGAGTAATCTCCTGCAATGCTATGCCTCACATCCAGTAAGACATCAGGAAGTGTGGGGGCAGGCGCTGAGGTCAGAGGACTATGAGTGAAACCAGGGATGGAGACACACACCTATAATCTCAACACTCAGGAGGCAGAAACATGAGGATCAATGTAAGTTCAAGGGCAGGCTAGTCTACATAGCAAGTTCTAGGCCAGCCAAAAGCTACATAAGCAAGACTCTGTCTTAACAACAACAACAAAAACGAAATGCCAAATGTTCTAAAAACCCTCCTCACATTGCCAGTAACTCCAGCGAATTGTGCTTTTCCTTATGGTCCTCAGACAGGTGCATAGAGCTCTACTCATGATATGAGACACAACAACAACTGATTCAAGAAATATATGGAGGGTTGCTGAGCGTGGTGGCGCACGCCTTTAATCCCAGCACTGGGGAGGCAGAGGTAGGAGGATTGCCAAGAGTTCGAGGCCACCCTGAGACTACATAGCGAATTCCAGGTCAGCCTAAACCAGAGTGAGACCCTACCTCGCAAAACCAAAAAAGGATGGGAGGGAGGGAGGGAGGAAGGAAGGGAGGAAGGAAGGAAGGAAGAAGAAAGAGAGAGGGAGGGAGGGAGGGAGCTGTTAACTGACTTTTCCAGTGACATTCTAGCAACTCCTCCCTGCTTGGCTTCCCACCTCCCTCATTTGTGCCAAGAATTCCTTGTGCAGGAGATGCTTTCTCTGGTTCTGTGGTGATCTGTAATCCTTTCAGCCCTGGGACGGTTGGATATAGGGTGTTGGAGAGAAAGTTGGGCTACACCTGGAGACAGCTGCTTCCTGAAGCTTTAGATAATCTCTCACTGAGAGGTGTGGTGGCGCACGCCTTTAATCCCAGCCCTTGGGAAACAGGTAGGAGGATCACCATGAGTTCAAGGCCACCCTGAGACTACATAGTGAATTCCAGGTTAGCCTGGGATAGAGTGAAACCCTACCTTGAAAAAAACAGAAAAAGGGCTGGAGAGATGGCTTAGCGGTAAAGGCACATGCCTGTGAAGCTTAAGGACCCAGGTTCAATTCTCCAAGTCCCACATAAACCAGATGAACATGGTGGCACATGCATCTAGAGTTCGTTTGCAGTGGCTAGAGGCCCTGGTGTGCCCATTCTCACTCTCTGTCTCTAATAAATAAATTAAAATAAAATCTTTAAAAAGAAAACAAACAAACAACAAGTCAGGCATGGTGGCACACCTTTAATCCCAGCACTTGGGAGATAGAGGTAGGAGGATCACCATGAATTTGTGGCCACCCTGAGACTACATAGTGAATTTCAGATCAACCTGGAGACCCTACCTTGAAGACCCAAAAAAAAAAATTTTTATTTTATTTTATTTATTTTTTTAATTTTTAATTTTTTTTTGTTTGTTTTTTTGTTTTTCGAGGTAGGGTCTCACTCTGGTCCAGGATGACCTGGAATTAACTATGTAGTCTCAGAGTAGCCCCGAACTCACGGCAATCCTTCTACCTCTGCCTCCCCAGTGCTGGGATTAAAGGCGTGTGCTACCACGCCCGGCTTTTTATTATTAATTTTTTTTTAATATTTTATTATTTATTTATTTATTTGAGAGAGAGAGAGAGAGAGATACAGAAATAGGCAGGGAGAGAGAGAGAGAGAGAGAGAGAGAGAGAGAATGGGTGCACCAGGACCTCCAGCCACTGCAAACGAACTCCAGATGCATGCACCCCCTTGTGCATCTGGCTTACGTGGGTCCTGGAGAAGCAAGCCTCGAACGGGGGTCCTTAGGCTTCATAGGCAAGCATTTAACCGCTAAGCCATCTCTCCAGCCCTTATTATTAATTTTTAAGTAGAGAGAGATAGAAGAGAATGGATGTACCAGGGCCTCCAGCTACTGCAAAACAACTTCAGATGCATGCACCACTTTGTGCATCTGGTTTTACATGGGTACTGAGGAATCAAACCAGGGTTGTTAGGCTTTACAGGGAAGCACCTTAACTGCTAAGCCATTTCTCCATCCCATGATTAAAAATTAAATTAAGGCAGGGCGTGGTGGTGTACGCCTTTAATCCCAGCACTTGGGAGGCAGAGGTAGGAGGATTACCGTGAGTTCGAGGCCACCCTGAGACTACATAGTTAATTCCAGGTCAGCCTGAGCCAGAGTGAGACCCTACCTTGAAAAACAAAAACAAAAAAAATTAAATTAAGGAGCTGGGTATGATGGCATATGCCTTTAATCTCAGCACTTTGGAGGCAAAGGTAGGAGAATCACTGTGAGTTTGAAGCCAGCTTGGAACTTCAGAGTCAGTGTCAGGTCAGCCTGGGCTAGAGTGAGACCTTACCTTGAAAAACCAAAAAAAAAAAAAAAAAAAAGTTTGAGGGCGGAAAATGCTGTCATTAAAGCAAAATTAGTACAGCTAATACTAATTTAAGTTCCAGAGCTCCCAAACAACCTGGCTGAGGTCATTCCTGCCTAATTATTGTGCCTAATAATTACCTGGACTAATCAGAGCAAAGGTTCTGCAGTGTGTTTCTATTCCCAGACGCTGAGTCACCGATGACCCAGCACAACTCATTTCGCTCTATTTTTGTCTTGGATGTGAAGTATGAATGCTCCCTCAGCCAGCCCCTCAGGGAAATTTCAGAGGCCCCATTAATTAATATTTGGAAAACAGACTAATTTGTGTATGTCTGGCTTCCAGAAACATGACATCAGCATGTTTGGGATGTTGGATTCATTAATTTAATTATTAAACTACAAGTCCAGGCTTACTTAACATTTATTAAGCTCCTACCTTGAGCCAGGTTCTGAGGCAGGAGCTGAGGGTACACGAGTGTGCAAGGCACAGGGGACTTGGTCTTAATGCAGCTTCTGGTCTGGAGGGGAGGCATATGATGAATAAATAAGCCAGGTAAAGGTTTCCAAAACTGTTAAGGAGGGAAAACAGAAGTCCATGATGGGTACTAGCTGAAGTAATGAGCAAAAATCTCCTTAGAAGACAGGAATCCTGGGACAAGAGGCAGATCAGTGGTAGAACATCTGTCTAGCATGCATGAAGCCCTAGATGCAATACCTCAAAAACAAAGGAAGAGGAGGATGAAGGAGGAGGATGAACAGGTGGGGGTTAGTAGAAGAACCAGGATGATGACACCATGGTCCCCAGAACCAGACAGGTAGATGGAGGAAAAGGGTATTTTAGGCAAAAAGGGGTCTATTGTTGATGATGATATTTTGGTTTGTTTGGTTGGTTTTGGCTGTTTGAGGTAGGGTCTCACTCTAACCCAGGCTGACCTGGAATTCCCTATGTTGTCTCAGGGAGGCCTTGAACTCACAGTGACCTCTGCCTCTCGAGTACTGGGATTAAAGGCATGCACCACCATGCCTGGCTTGGTTTTGTGTCTGAAACAGACTTCAAACTCACTATTAACTGACCCTGAACTCCCGATCCTCCTGCCTTCACCTCCCAGATTCTGAGATTACAGGTGTTCAACTGGCTAGAGATTTTTATTCTGAACTATCAGGACCCAGTATACCTTGAATGTGATCATACACAGGTTTAGTCTGGTTTTGGTTTGGTTCTTTCAAGGTAGGGTCTTACTCTAGCCCAGGCTGACCTAGCACTCACTCTGTAGTCCCAGACTGGTCGTGAACTCATAGTAATCCTCCTACCTCTGCCTTCCAAGTGCTGGGATTAAAAGTGTGCTCCACTACGCCCAGCTTTTGTTTTGTTTTGGTGAGACAAAGCTGATTGTGTAGCCCAGGCTAGTCTGGAACTAGGTATCCTTCTGCCTCCTCAGTATAGGACTTACAGGTTTGCACCAACACACAACACAGAGAGCTGGCACAAGGCTGTTGTCTCTTCCTTGGCAGGTGGCTAAACTACATTTTCCAACAACCCTTGCTGTTAGGATAATCATGTTCTGATCAATGGAATGCAAGGAGGACCTTGCAAGAACCACCCTTCTTTCTTTCTTTCTTTCTTTCTTTCTTTCTTTCTTTCTTTCTTTCTTCCTTCCTTCCTTCCTTCCTTTCTTCCTTTCTTTCTTTCTATCTTTCATTCTTTCTATCTTTCATTCTTTCTTTCTTTCTTTCTTTCATTCTTTCTTTTTTTCTTTCTTTTAAAAAATATTTTATTTATTTATTTGAGAGAGAGAATGAGGGAAAGAAAGTGAATGGGTGTGCCAGGGCCTCCAGCCACTGCAAACGAACTCCAGATGCTTGTGCCACCTTGTGCATCTGACTTACGTGGGTCCTGGAGAGTCAAACTGGGATCCTTTGGCTTTGCAGGCAAACCATCTGCTAAGCCATCTCTCCAGCCCCAGGACTGCCTCTTTCTGACCCAGCCAATAACAATCTCCTGGGTGGTTCTCCAGACCCCTGGATCCGCACCTGGAGGACAACCATCTGCCCACCAGTAGTACCCATTTGGGGTGGTGACTGAACAGCAACAGTCACAGTAACAAAACAGGATAGAAAACCAAGGAAAAGTGTGAAAATGAAGGTGGAATCTCCACTGATAAGCGGATAGACCGCTGATGATCTACACCCACATGGTGGATTAGCACTGAGCTATAAAACGAAATGCAAGCGATAGGGATGTAGTGGGTAGAGCGCTTGTCCAGCATGCACAATGCTATGGGAGCAATCTCCAGCACCACATTAAAAATGCCAGTAAGGGGCTGGAGAGATGGCTTAGTGGTTAAGGCATTTGCCTGCAAAGCCAAAGGATCCCAGTTCGACTCTCCAGGTCCCACGTAAGCCAGAGGCACAAGGGGGCACATGCATCTGGAGTTCGTTTGCAGTGGCTGGAGGCCCTGGCGTGCCCATTCTCTCCCTCTCTCTCTCACTCTCTGCCTCTTTCTCTCAAATAAATAAATAAATAAAAATGCCAGTAAGGGATGAAGAAATGCCTCAGCAGTTGAAGACACTTACAAGCAAAGCCTGACAGCCTGGGTTAGATTTCCCAGTACCTACATTAAAAAAAAAAAAAAAAAGTGATGCGCAAAGTGGTACATGCCTCTGGAGTTGCAGTGGAAGGAGGCCATGGCACACTCTCTCCTCTCAAATAAATAAATAGTTTTAAATTTTTTAAATAGTTTTAATAAAAAACAAAGCCAGGCGTGGTGGTGCACGCCTTTAATCCCAGCACTCAGGAGGCAGAGGTAGGAGGATCGCAGTGAGTTCAAGGCCACCCTGAGACTACATAGTGAATTCCAGGTCAGCCTGGACTAGAGTGAGACCCTACCTCAAAAAAACAAA